>JADRCD010168894.1:0-21452 GCA_019843815.1 Montemys delectorum | reverse complement strand
TTCTTTCTTTCTTTCTTTCTTTCTTTCTTTCTTTCTTTCTTTCTTTCTTTCTTTCTTTCTTTGCTTCTTTTAATTTTTTTTTGGTTTTTCAAGACAGGGTTTCTCTGTGTATTCCTGGGTGTCCTCGAATTCACTCTGTAGACCAGGTTGGCCTTGGACTCTGAAATCTGTCTGCCTCTGCCTCCCAAGTGCAGGGATTAAAGGCATGCCCCACCACAAACTGACTCAAATCAATTCTTCCTAGAGTTAGAAACAGCAATTTCCAAATTCATCTGGAATAACAAAAAAAAAAAAAAAGATATCAAAAGCTACTCTCAACAATAAAAGAACTTCTAGGGGAATCCCCATCCCTGACCTCAAGCTCTAATACAGAGAAATTATGATGAAAACTGCATGATATTAATACAGCAACAGGCAGGTGGATCAAAGACCCAGAAATGTGACCCCCACATCTATGGTCATTGATCTTTGACAATGGAGCTAAAACCATCTGGTAGAAAAAAGATAGAATTTTCAACAAATGGTGCTGGTTCAACCGGTTAACATGTAGAAGAATGCAAATTTATCCAATCTTATCTCCTTGTGCAAAGCTTAAGTCCAAGTGGAGCAAGGACCTCCACATAAAACCAGATGCACTGAAACTAATAGAAAAGAAAATGGGAAAGAGTCTTGAACACATGGGCATAAGGTAAATTTCCTGAACAGACCACCAATGGTTTAAACTCTAAGATCAAGAATAGACAAATGGAACCTCATCAAATTGCAAAGCTTCTGTAAGGCAAAGGACACCATCAATAGGACAAAAAAAAAAAAAAAAAACACACAGATTTGGAAAAGATCTTTACCAATACTACATAAGACAGAGTGCTAATATCCAATGTATACAAAGATCTCAAGAAGTAGGATTCCAGAGAACCAAATAACCCTATTAAAAATGGGGTACAGACCAAAACAAAGAATTCTCAACTGACAAATACTGAATGGCTGCGATGTACCTAGAGAAATGTTCAACATCCTTAGTCATCAGGGAAATGCAAAATAACCCTGAGATTCCACCTCACACCAGTCAAAATGGCTAAGATCAAAAACAAAGGTGACAGCAGATGATGGCAAGGATGTAGAGAGAGGAACATTTCTCCACTTCTGGTGGGATTGCAAGCTTGTTCAATCCCTCTGCAAATCAGTTTGGTGGTTCTTCAGAAAATTGGACATAGTACTACCTGAGGGCCCAGTTATACCACTCCTGGGCATATAATCAGAAGATGGCTCCAAAATTTAATAAGGACACATGCTCTGCTATGTTCATAGCAACCTTATTTATAATAGTCAGAAGTTGAAAAGAATCCAGATATCCCTCAACAGAGGAATGGATACAGAAAATGTGGTACATTTCCAAAATGAAGTACTACTCAGCTATTAAAAATGATGAATTCTTGAACTTCTTAGGCAAATGGATGGCACTAGAAAATATCATCCTGAGTGATGTAACCTAATCACAAAACAAAACACATGGTATTCACTCACTGATAACTGGATATTAGCCCAGAAGTTCTGAATACCCAAGATTCAATTCACAGACCACATGAAGCTCAAAAGAAGGAAGACCACAGTGTGGATACTTTGGTCCTTCTTAGACAGGGAATCAAAATTCCCAATAGAGGAGATACAGAGAGAAAGTTTGGAGCAGAAACTGAAGGAAAGGCCATGCAGTGACTGTCCCACCTGGGCATCCATCCCATATACAGGCACCAAACCCAGATCCTATTATGAATGCCAACAAGTGCTTGCTGACAGGAACCTGGTATAGCTGTCTCCTGGGAGGCTTTGCCAGTGCCTGACAAAGACAGAAGTGGATGCTCACAGCCATCCATTGGATTGAGCACAGGGTCCCCAATGGTGGAGCTAGAGAAAGGATCCAAGGATCTGAAGGGGGTTTGCAGTCCCATAGGAGGAACAACAATATGAACCAATTTGTACTCCCAGAGCTCCCAGGTACGAAACAACCAACCAAAAAGTGCAAATGGAGCGATGAGGCTCCAGCTGCTTTTGTCGCAAAGGATGGCCTTGTGGGACATCAATGAGAGGAGAGGCCCTTGGTCTTGTGAAGGCTTGATGCCCCAGTGTAGGGGAATGCCAGGACAGGGAAGCTAGAGTAGGTGGGGTGATGAGCAGGGGCAGGAGGGATAATGGGGTGTTTTCAGAGGGGAATGTGAAAAGGGTATAAAATTTGAAATGTAAGTAAAGATAATATTTAATAAACAAAACTTTAGTATGGAAAGAGTCTCTGAAAGATCTTTGTGAGGAACTGTGGAAATGAAACCTAGGTGTATTGAGGACTCTGAAATCCTGGGATTGCTGGAGCTGTGAGATATCTGTCAAGGAGAGTTTACTACAAAGTGTGTAACCAAAGAGAACTGTATGGCAGGCAAAAAAGCTGAGGAGACATCTAAGCCCTTTGACTTTAGAGATGGAACTTGAAAATGTGCTGTTTGTCTATTGGATGTCAGTATTGACTTACTCCCTTTTGGAATGGTAATGCATAATCTGTGACATTACATATTGAGAAGGATGCAATTTTCTATTTTGATTTTACAGGGGCATACAATGAAGAGGTTGCTTTAGTCTCACTGTTAAAGTGACTGTAAAAGACTGGGAACTTTCAAATTTAGCCTTAATTTTGCATTATGACATAGCAATGGTCCTGAGTACAGAGAGTGGAATGTGATTGAATGAGCTGTCCTTTACTATTTGAGGTATATAAATATTTGGGCACAACTAGGCACAGTTTGTGGTAACTTTGAAGTTGTCACTTTTTGGTAAGTGTATGTTACTGGATGTGAGGTTTGAGAATTTAAAGACTTTTTCAATTTTGAGTCAAGTTTTTCTACCTTCTGCTTGTTAGCTTTCTACTTACTACTCCATCTGCCACACTTACTGCATTTCCTCTGTCAGCATGGACATTAATTCTGGAACCATAAGCACAGAGAAACTCTTCTGGAAGTTACCTTGCCATGGCCTTTTAATAGTTTATTATAGCAGTCAAACAGCAGATAATGTTTTTGTCATTTTTCCACTAGATATAGGGATTACCAACAACAATAATTTTGAGTGGAATTGAAATTTAAGTCAATTTAATCTTTTTATTAACATGAATGTTTAATATGTTTTATGTAATCATTCAACCTTTCAAAACAATGGTTTATATTTTATTAAGTTTATCATAATGAATGTGACCTTTAGCCCAGGAAGCAATTGTTTGGAAGGAACAGTAGAAGACCAAGACAAGCAATTTTCTACTCAACAGCCTTAAAACTTATTATCCAGAACTCAGACACGGTTTTGACAGTAAAATTTTCTTTAACAACTACATCACTTTAAGATAAATAGAATATGTATTAAGAAATATTGTTGATTATTAAAGAGAATGAAAAATCGTAGTAGTATTGCCTTTTCTCATTGAAGAATACTAGTGGATACCATTACTTCATGAATGGCATTTTGATCACTGGATCCCAAAGCATCACCATGCATCTACTGTTCTAAAACATTGCAACCTCCAGAAAAAGTTGAAAATGTCAATAGGACCAAGGTCTAGAACTAGAAAATTTTGCACTTTTAAACTAGTAATGAGGGCTTTTCAGGGTTCTCTTCTCCACTCTTCTCTTTGCAATCTATTCCATGAGCCATTAGCATGATACTTGATTTTCACTGATACCTTACATCATAGCTTCCTACATCAGAGCTTTGGTGAGCACAGTAAAGTAGGCATTCAGAGAAACTGATATTCATTTCATGCTCAATTTGTATCTCTGTCTCTGTCTCTGTCTCTGTCTCTCTCTCTGTCTCTCTCTCTCTGTCTCTCTCTCTCTGTCTCTCTCTCTCTCTCTCTCTCTCTCTCTCTCTCTCTCTCTCTCTCTCTCTCTCTCTCTCATATGGTAACCAAACCCAATCTTGATAAAACCCTTAAACTCTGACAGGAGATATCTCTCGCTTGAATAATTTGAAAGTCTCATTTTTCATGTGGTATTTCCTTTAAACAAATGTAATTCTGTAAATATGCCTGTCATGCTGTATATATAATTACTTGTATTATTAATGCATTTTTATTGAAATGCTCATCACTAAGCCTAAATTTAATCTATCACAAGTTGACTTTTCCTTCTTTATACAAGCACAATGCACCACTTGAAGATTTTCTATTTCCAGATTAATATCAAGAATTCTCTTATTTCAGGAAAGTGATTTCTATATTTGGATACTTTTCACATAGTCAATTGCACTAGTGGTCAATCTTTCTTTTTTCCCCATATCAAAGTGTTATGGATAACTACAAATTACCCTGTACAGGACATCCATTGAAGATTTGCAATATCAAGCCTTCTACAACACCACAAGTTGTGAAAGGTTTCGAGGCCAATGCTTTTTTTCAGCTTAAATCAGAAAAAGAAGTGGTTTGTGTTAACGTCCTTTTATTAGAAAAATTCAATATAAAACTGTTAAGTAAACTGTTTGATAAACTCATTTTTATAATTTACTTATCTTTTGTGCTTTTGTGCAATATTTGATTGCTTTTATATTTAAATAATTTATCTTTCACTTTCCCTATCTGGCTTTCAAAACAGTGACAAAAATGTACAGCCTGTCCTTGAGGCTATGCATAACTTGACTGATAAAAGACTTACAGTTGTTATTTTAGCAATCTTATTTAATTAAAATGGTCACATACTGCATTATTATTTTCTTCCTTAATTGCTGCTCAGATTTTAGATGCCATATGGAGTGTAATTGTTAAATTATTTTTTAAATGCATCATTTTCCTTAGACAGTCCAACATCCTAAGATCCTATCAGTTGGTTCCATATCCTTTGGAAACTCAGAGTACTTCATATCTGATTTATGTCCTCACTGTCACATATAGCTTACTACATTTCCATTGTTCCTCTGACTTTGTAGCAGGCCTGATCTTGTTGATTCTTCTGCTGAACAATACAGACAAATACCCTTCTATTATCATTATAGATAGTTAGCCTTCCTAAGTGATTTATCAGTTCTAATTAGCAGAAATATAGAATTAATTAAAATTCTGTTATCACCCACTGGAGGGACATACATTCTTCCCAGTGATACTTTCTTATCTTTTCACATTATACAATAACTTCGTCTGATCACTTATGCAAACTTTAAATATCCCAGTTCATTTTGTTAGGTAGGAGTTGCACTACTGATGTTCTACAATGTTGCCAAAAAATATTTTATTGTTAATAATATTGTAAAATATTCATTGTTCTAATATCTTCTAATATCACTCAACTCTACATTTTAAAGTAGTTTAAATAATTTTCTTAAAAATATAAATGCTTTAAATGATAATGAACTTTATATTAGAAGAAATTTAAATGAAATTAGGATGACTTAACCAATTCCTATTATTTTCCTATTTTATGTTATGAATTTATTTTATTAATACACTATGCATGTCAAATACTTGGCACAGTGCTGCCATGCAGCTTTTTGGAATGCAACCTCTATGTATCTCTTATGTATGTAAATTATGTAATTTACGTAAATTAACTTGCTTCTTAGAAAAATCAGAACCCACAGCTGTTCAATTGTAGAAAATATTGTGTATGCTATAATCTCCTCCTCATATCACTTCAATGTTGTTGGTCTCAAATGACATGCTCAAGGAACCTACACAAATCCCTAATACCTAGTGGTCTCAAGTCAAACACTTCATAAATAATTTCTACCAGCTGTGGCTTTTTTAAAGATTTATTTTATGTGTATGAGTACATGAGTACACTGTAGCTGTACAGTTGGATATGAGCTATCATATGTGTGGCTGCTGAGAATTGAACTCAGGACCTCTGCCAGCCCCACTTTCTCTGGCCCTGCTCACTCACTCTGGTGTAATTCACTGCAGCTGTCTTCAGACACACCAGAAGAGGGTGGAGCAATGAGCGATGAGGAGGAGCAATGAGCTCCTCCAATTTAATCCATAACACCTGAACCTCTTCTTCACACTTATACTCTAGATGAAATCTTGTAATACATTCTCTCAATTTATGTAGTTTTCTATTGTGAATACAAATTACTGATAATTTTAATAAATGAATAATTTATTAAATTATGGAATTAGTTTCTGATACAAAATAGACAATATTAAATGATGGAACATGCTAAATTAAGGGTCTTCCCATTAAAGACTTCAAATGTTTATTACTTGACTAGACAAACAATCTGTACTTATTAATGCTTTGATGAAAAAGATCTTTTGATTTACATGTAGATATTTAATTAATTTTAATTAAAATATTGAATTTTGGTGTAACTAATAGAAGTAAACATACACTCATGAAACATGAGAAGAAATTGAAGATGCATTGGAAAAAATTTTAAAAATATTAACCATAAAATCAATAATCAAAATGTGGATCTATATAGCTCAGAATTGCTGCCACAAGCACATGTATAAGATAGACAAGTATCTTAAGGAGCATCAACTTACAAACTTCTACAGCATAAACATTCACTGAATGTCACATAGCCTTTCTGAAAAATAAAAGTAACAAGCCAGTCCATGAATCTGATCTGCATTTTAGTGAAGGAAACTTATGCTTGAAATAATTAGAAAACATTTTAATTCTCACTTGCTATCTGAGATGTGTACCCCTGACCACCGTCTTTTAAATCTTTGCATCTTACAGTTGAGATGCTGGCTGTTCTGATAGAACAATTGTCCATTTATGTTTATGTTTATATACCATTTGCATGTTGAGGAAGATAGACTCAGCCTTTTTGAAAATAAGTACAGTTTGAGTGAGGCAGTAGATGCTATTGACTTGCTTTTATACAAACTTGCTTCATGTGAATTATTCAATTGCTCTTGGCAACTATCTGCAGCTGAATTTATATGCTCTGTTAAGCATCCAATCATCAGGACAGCTCCTGCTACCCCTGCCATCAGAAAACTGTATTTCCCTCTCTTCACATTTAGTATGTGCTTTAAAGCTCACATTTATTCAAACTTGCTCAGGCCAAGTTTTATATCTCTTCTTAGTGCTGCACTGATTATTCACCCATGTAACTACACTGAGAATTAGCATCAAAATGGAAATATGAGGACAGACCATAATAAAGATGTTATGAATACTCAAATCTTCAGATCTGAAACTTTCTACTTTAAGAGTCTGGCACATAAATGTCAGAGAAAAGCACTAACTAGTGGATTTATGAAGAGAACTCTAATGCCATCCGGTGGGAAGTTAAGGAAATTTTATTTTCCTTTTACTGGTGTGGTTATATTTGATGGCATGTAGACCAAAATGACAAAGGCATGTAAACATTTCATAAATGCACTACTCCAGCACAAACATATAATGTATGTAATATGTATTTCCTATGAAAAGTGATGTATATAATACATGCATATATGAATTTAAATATGTACACATATATATAATACTATATACATGTAAAAAGACTGAAAAAGTTAAATGACAAATCAAAAATGCTAACAATAATTACATCCTAATATTATAAAATTTACTATCAATTATAGGTGAAATGATTTTCAGCTTTTGTTAAATTCTGACAAAACACAAATTCATAAATAAATGTTTGTACTTGAAAAGTAGGAGAATTGACTAGGCATCTCTATTTCTATCTTTTTGAGTAAAATCAGACATGTCTAAGAATAAGAGAGTTTTCTTAAAGAACATGAAGAAGTTAGAGATGTACTTGTCTTCTATAAATTCTTGAAACTTTGTCATCTTGTATACTCTAAGTTGCAAGGACCAATTGGACACTGATATGCTAGGTGCTGGAAATACAGAAATTAAATCATAACCTGTCACTGTGGAGCCCACCATATCACATAAAGACACCCAGAAGATGTAAGTGCCATGTGGGAGGGTTATGACAGAATCAAACTGGCACAGGCAGAATACCAAACTGAGGCCAGATGGAAGCACAAGGCATTGATTCAAGTAGTTCCAAGGGATATACTTTCTGAACAAATTTTAGTAATCAAGTGGAAGCTACAGATTTAGTTATAAAAAGTACAGATAGGATGAAAGTCAAAGCTCTTTAGACAGAGGACATAGACACATGTTCTGTGAAATAGATGCTGAGCAGTGTTGTAATATTCTCTAAGGACCACGCTCTCTATCACAGCCAATGACCCCTTTCCATATTGGCTCTTTCAATTTCTGGGATAAATTAAATGTCAAACCAGTGGAATCACAGACTTAAAAGCTTTTATATTAGCAGCATGTTTCTAAGACTCATGGGAGCAAAATGGTGATGCCTATTCCTGAAGAAAAATCTCAAAATCAGTACAAAAGAGATGAGTTTTCCTTTCTTTATACTCCAATCTCTTTCCTATTTCAACATCTCCCACAACAAGCTTATCCTCTAATTGTGAGATTTACGCAAAATATTAATAAGTAAAATTCTACTCTTAATTTACAGAACACTTTTGGAGAATGTCTTATTTGGTGTCAGCATCATACAGCACCTAACTTAAAACTGGAATATTAACATGTTTCCATAAAGAATGGTGTCAATAAATGAAACTTGTCATAAATGGTTGACAATCCAGCCCTTGAGTAATTGCCTGTGGTTTAGCTGCCATATAAGATATCAGGAGCTAGGGAGGTGGTTCATTGGTTTGTTCACTTTGCTGCACAAACAAGAGGGCCAGAGTTTAGATTTGTAGAGCCCACATACATATCCAGTTAAGCATGGTGGCCAACTTGTACTTTCAGCCTCTAGAGATAGAAATGGGATTCCAAAAGCAATTGGACTATTCTGACTATCCCTGTCAGTGAGGGAGTGAGAACTCTTTGAGTGAGAATTCTTGCCTCAGAGAATAAGGTTAGAGGAGCAATCAGTGAAGATTCCCAGATATCTACCTCAAGCCTCCACACACAAATACACACAAGTGTGGCCACATGCATACCATATACACATGGAAAGAGAAATAAAGACGTAAATAATACAAAAACACTTACATGCATGCAAGAAAGAAAGGAAGAAGGAGGGAGGAAGTGAAAGAGGGAGGGAGGAAGTAAAAGATGGAGAGAGGAAGTAAAAGATGGAGAGAGGAAGAGAGGGAGAGAAAGAAGATGGGAGGGAAAAGGAAAGAAGAACAGCAGCAACAAACAATAACATATTTTCTACTGGAACAAAAAGAGAAAGCATATTAGTGGAGTTCTCATATTTCTAAGCCTAACTACATGAATTAATCGAAAGTTTTTATTATAAAAGATAAAACTTCATCTCAAAAGAGGGAAAACTAAGTCAGGCATAGTAGCACATGCCTTTAATCTCAGAATTTGGGAGGCAGAAACAGGCTGATCTCTGTGAATTAGAGGCTGGCTTGGTCTATAGATGGAGTTTTATAACAGGAGAGCACCATTGTGAGAGCCTGTCTCAAAAACAAACAAACAAAAACAAGGATAAAAGAAAGGGACAACTTTATTGGCTCTTTCAATCAAAGAGAATATTAGCAGCCCACAAACTTGCAAAAAGGCATCACAACCATAGAAACTCAAAGGACAAGTGATCCTATGAAGTTAGATGATACATTTCCAGTTATATAGTGTAAATTCTTTAACTAAAACTTATATTACTATAAAGTGATGGGTAATGGCCACCAATTTCTCTAGAAGATATGCCACATGTGCAATATCAAGCAAATTTAGAGTAACTAGCTTTCTTACTGACATGTAACAAAAGGAAATGTAAAGTACTCAACCTTAGCTAACAGTATTTGAGGTTGTTGTCTTATTTACATTTCTGTTGGTGTCACAAAAACACCATGACCAAAGGGAAATACAAAAAAAAAAAAAGCATTTAATATGAGGATTACTATTCCAGACAATCATGGCAGGCAGCATGATAACAGAAAGGCAGGAATAGCTCAGGAGCAGTAAAGGAAAGCTTACATCTGATCCACAACCAGGTTGCAGAGATAAAGACAATTAGAATGATGTGGCTTTTGAATTCTCAAAGTCCAACAACAAGGATGCACTTCCTCTAACAAGGCTACCCCTTCTAATTCTTCCCAAACAGTTTCATTAACTTTGAAAATGACTATTTAAACGTATGAATCTTTGGGGGCAATCATCATTCAAACCACCACATTTGTATAAAATGTCAAGATTTGGAATGAGACAATGACTTTCATATTTTTAGGGGAACATGAGCTGTTTTAGCTGATTTTCCTAGTGCTTTGTCTCAGATTCTTTTTCTGTAAAACAAGGACAACTACTATTAGCAGTCTAAATGGGAAGGAACTGTGCAAGGAAATAATAGTCTTATATTAAGTGCTGCAGGCATACAAACTTTAATGCTTTTAGCATTTCCCATTATTTTCTTTTCAAGAGTTCCTTCTACAGATATGTTCTGGCCCAAAGTCCTAGAAACTTCTGACAACTAGGACAGATTGCTTGACCTTTTAGTGATTTTGTATCTCCAGAGGAAATTTCCTCCAGACTTCTATGAAAGCCTGTCCTGGATAGAGGAGGCAAAGCTCATACACCTCACTGAGGTAGAAGCCCAATTATCTAGAATCAGATTTTAAACTAAGGAAAGTAACAAAGGTATTCAAAGATCATTCGAATGCTACCTAATTTTGGTGATGTTTTGTTTTATTTTAGATGGTGTCTCACTATGTAGGTCAGGTTGGCCTCAACTAGTGCAGAGAGATCCATCTGCCTTTGTTACCTGAATGCTGAGAATAAAAACATACACCACCAAACTTTGCTTTAAGAATTTATCTATCTGGGTGACTTTCTAAGGCAGACCAGCCAGGAGGCACAAGCCCCACGAGTCTCAGGGGAGTCGAAGGGCAGCAGGGACAGAATCCTCTCAGCCTCTGAGGGACAGAGGTGGAACAGAGACTCACTCTGCCCCATCCCTGCAAGTGGAGGGCCTGCCTCCAGGGAGTGCTTAACCCAGGGACTCAGGAGAGATCCACCATTTTCTCTCTGGTGACTTTCTAAAGCATACTTAAATGACCCCAAAAATTCCACCAGAGTGCTCGTAAACCTGATAAACAACTTCAGCAAAGTAACTGGATATAAAATTAACTCAAGCAAATCAGAGGCCTTCCTATACACAAAGGATAAACAGGCAGAGAAAGAAATTAGGGAAACAACACCCTTCACAATAGTTACAAATAATATAAAATACCTCTTCAATTGGGGACCCCACACTCAGTCCAATAGTTGACTGTGAATATTCTCTCTATTTTAAGGCTCTGGCAGGGCCTCTCAGGAGACAGCATTATCAGGCTTCTTTGAGCATACATCTCTTACATCCAAATTAGTGTCTAGGTTTGTTAACTGTGTATGGGATGAATCCTCAAGTGGGACAGTCTCTGGTGGCCTTTCCTTCAGTCTTGACTCTATACTTTATCTCCATATTTGTTCCTATGAGTATATTGTTCTCCTTCTAAGAAGGACCGAAGCACCCACACTTTGATCTTCCTTCTTATTGAGCTTCATGTGGTCTGCAAATCGACCTATTGTTATTTCCTTGTACAAAGCTCACATCCAAGTGGATCAAAGACCTACATATAAAACCAGTTACACTGAAACTTATAGAGGGGAAAGCAGGCAAGAGCCTCGAATACATGGACACAAGAGAAAAATTCCTGAACAGAACATCAATGACTTATACTCTTAAGATCAAGAATCAACAAATGGGACCTCATAAAACTGCAAAGGTTCTGTAAGACAAAGGATACTGTCAATAGGACAAAAAGGCAACCAACATATTGGGGAAAGATCTTTACCAATCCTTCCTCTGATAGAGGGCTAATATCCAATATATATAAGGAATTCAAGAAGTTTGACTACAGAGAATCAAATAACTCTATTAAAAATGGGGAACAGAGCTAAACAAAGAATTTTTAAGTAAGGAATATCGAATGTCTCAGAAACACCTAAAGAAATGTTCAACATCCTTAGTCATCAGGGAAAGAAAGGAGGTATTCCACCTCACACCAGTCAGAATAGCTAAGTTCAAAAACTCAGGTGACAGCAGATGCTGGGGAGGAAATGAAGAAAGACGAATATTCCTCCATTGCTGGTGGGATTGCAAACTGGTACAACTCTGAAAATAGGTTTGATGGTTCCTGAGAAAACTGGACACAGTAGTACCTGAGGCCAAGATATATCACTCCTGGGTGTATATCCAGAAGATGCTCCAACATATACCAAGTACACATGATCCGCTATGTTCATAGCAGTCTTATTTATAATAGCCAGGAGCTGGAAAAAAAAAAAAAAAACAGATGTCCTTCAAAAGAGGAATGGATGCATAAAATGTGGGACATTTACACAATGAAATACTACTTAGCAATTAAAAACAATGAATTCATGAAATTCTTAGGCAAAGGGATAGAACTAGAAAATATCATTCTGAGTGAGATAACCCAATTGCTAAATAACACATATGGTATGCACTCATTGATAAGTGGTTGCCTTTAGTTCTTTGTCTAGAGTTGAGGCCTCAGGAATTTTCCTCCTTCCACATTAGCATGTTGACTGTTGTAACCTTTGTTCAGGTCAGGTTTTTCCAGGCATGTGGATGGCCTTGTATGTATGTAGATTCTGTGTGATTTTTAGGAAAAACATAGTCACAGCAAAGTTCTCATTTATCTGGTTTTTATGATTTTTACATGGCCCCTTCTGCAGTGAGCCCTAAGCCTTAAGTGCAAGAGTTGGGCTGTATGTCTATAAGTTGGGACTGGGTTCTACAAGGCCAGTTTTTGATTAATTATGGATTTCTGCAATAGTCTCTGTCAATACAAAGAGAAACTTCATTGATATGCACTGAGAAATATGGTTATATATGGATATAATACTAATCATTAAGAATACAGTTCAGAATAATATTGGTTTAGTAAAGGAGCAGTTGTAGTTTCTTCTCCAAGATCCAAGACTTCACTAGAATCAGGAAATTTCCTGGATTTCCAGTACCAGGTAGGGTTTTCCACTTGTTGAATGAGCCTTAAATCCAAGTAGACAGCTGCTGTTAACTGCCAAAGTACATGAGTCACTATCTTGCCTTTAGTATTATTGTGGCTTGTCAGTCATCATTGTGTTTCATAGACATCATATCTAGGTAGAAATGTTGCTTTCTTTCCTCCTTTGGAAGCTGATATGGCACTTTCTTGTACCATAGAAGCTAGTTCTCAGAGATGAAGCTTTCGGGTGTGATCTAACTCATATCCTGTCAGTACTGTGTTGGATGTGTCTGTTGGATTCTGCAATAGGAACTTAACCCTCAGCCTTTGGGAACCAACCAAAGACAATAACAATAGTCTATAGTTTCTTGTGAGTTTCTGAGACAGCTTTAACCAGCAACTCAAAAGATAACTTTCATGATTAATGTTGGTATTTTTGTTTGTCTACAGTTTATAGGCAGCATTGTCAGCACAGATAGGAAAATATCATTTAAAAATACATGTATATAATAGGTAAACATAGACTATATGTGTATTATATGTATTTTAGGTAAATAATTAATAGTTTAATTTTTATGACTTTTCAGACATCCTTATCTTTCTCCAGCATTATTCTGTATTTATTGTCCTTACCCTCCATAATTGTACCTCCCATTTTTCCCTTTCAGATCACTTATAAACTGCAATTCCCCTCTCTACTGATTCTTTCCTTCTTTCCACGAGTCCCATTTCTGTTTCCTGGTTTCTAAACTTACTCCAGGTTTTACAAAAATCTGAAGATTTGGAGAAAGGAATCTAAGGATGGACTGAACATGAGATGTCTACTTTTCTGGGTTTGAGTTACCTCACTAAATATGCTATAAGTACTCTAAGTACTTTTCAATAATAATTCATTATAAAAGAGCCAAAAAGATATATGTGTAAAATCATTTGAATTCTATCATATTTTCATGCTTATGAGTTTAAATGTATATGAATATTTGTTTATTCATAGATATTGCCAATATTAGGAAGTGTTGCATTTCGGAAGAGATGTGGCCTCGTTGGAGCAAGTTTGTTACTGGTGGTGAGCTTTGGGCTTTCACATGCTCAAGCTAGAGACCAGTGTCTCTCTCTCTTTCTTGTACATCTTGATCCATATCTATAACTCTCTGCTCCTTCTCCAGCACCATGTCTGCCTGGATGCTGTCATGCTTTCCATCATAATGATAATGGCTAAACCTCTGTACCTCCAAGCAAGCCCCAATTAAACATTTTCCTTTATAAGGGTTGCCGTTGTTATATTTTTCTCTTCATAGCAATAAAATTCTAAATAAAACAATCTCTCTCTGTGTCTCTGTCTCTCTCTCTCACTCTCTCTCTTGCTCTCTCTTACTTTCTCAGTCTCTCTCTCTCTCTCTCTCTCTCTATATATATATATATATATATATAAATGTATATATATAGACATATACATATATGTGTCTATTTATATATATTATGTATATATATCAGTATCTGAATCATCTATCTATATCTAATATATAAAACCTACTGTGTCTACTGAGTCCATTTAGTGTTTCTCATATATACATATGTTTAGGACTGTCCACTTGGAATGGAGTAACATGTTGGAAAGCTCAACCCTGGAGAAAACCAATTTTCTCTCTCTTAGCAATCATTGATTGCAGCAGTTCATCTAGGTTTGTTATTTTGTAAACTTATATTTAGCCATGTTAGTATGTCAGTTGGTATTATTAGTTTGTAGGCCATGTTTAGACAACCATGTTATGGAGATATGGATATATCCTGGTTCTCAAGATAATCTCTCTGTCTCCTTTTTAATGATGTTCCATGAGCCTTATTGTGTGGGTTGTGTTGGAGATATACAAACTACAGATGAAAACATTACAGTCAATTATAGTATGAATTTTATCTATGTGTGTATCTCTGTAATAATCTCCATTAGTCACAATGAGAAGCTTCTTCAATGAAGGGAGATAAGCAACATTTATGTGTTCATAAGGATAAACATTTAAATAGAATTAAAAATTATGTTGTTTTAGCAAAATAGTAATAGTAGTTTCTCCTCTAGGGTTAATGCTATTACCAGCAATTGGATAGGTTTAGTATATTGGATAGTACTAGGGAAGATAACAAACATGTCAATGAAACTCCACATTCTATTTTATGTTCAGGCTTACTTCAGATATGATTGCATAGAGTTGGAGAGCCAAAAATCTAGTTGGCCTTAACTTTGAATTCCCAATCAAATCCAGTGTCAGCCTTGAATAAAGTGGTAGCCAAAAGAAATTATACCCACCCATGAGAACTCAATAACTACGAATCAAAAAACATAACATTTATCCTGACAGAGAAAATAACCGTAGTTTTCTGGATATGTCAAGCAACAAACCAGTTAGCCTAGATAGTCTTAATAAAGGCAGTAGGTGTTTCTGATAAATTACCACGTTATTGTTCATAGAACCAAATTTTGCTCTGTACACATTTTCATTTAGGAGAATAATTATGAGTACACTATAGAAAAATAATTTTTTCACAGAACCTAGTTTAAGAGTTTACGTTTACCAGATTTAGCTGATCTACATTATGGATACACAATCCTTTCATCTTGTGTTGATTTTTCTTAGATGCAGCAGAAGTGAGCTTTGTGGGGAATGTGATAGTTCCAACAATAAGAATTAAAGACGGAAAAACAGATACAATATGAAAGCTAATTGGTCATACACATACAATGGTATGATTTTTCAATCATATAAAAGCATTCAAGGCTTAAAATGTGTAATTTTGATGTTTGTTTGTGAATTGTGAGGAAGACAATAAAAATTATGAATATCAAAGTAGTTTGGATATATTATGAACATAATATAGCAATGCTCCAGAACAGAGACAAAAACTGCTTCAATGGCCAGGTCTCTTTCATTTACAATTTTCTCTGGTGAAAACTCAAGCCTGTACTCAGCAAATATGTTTTGACTCACATTTTGTACCAGCCAATGGGTAGTAGTATTTATGCTTTTAGAATAGACAGATAAGACATGATCCATGAATTGTAAAATTAAACAATGAATCAGTGACTACAAATTATTTATATCTAAAACTGAGTTACACAAATCCAGATTTATTCATATTGAAAATAAATTAAATTCTAGCTTCCCATAGGCTTTCCTAGGATCAAGACTGACTCTTTCCAATGGCTCTCCATCTTAATCACACATTAAATGAATACATGTATGCATCCCAAGAGTAGGACAAACTGGACTAATTCTACTAATGTATTATGATATATCTAGACTAGTCTTCTCAATGTAAGTCAGTGTAGTTATTATAGTTCATGGATCCAAGACCATGAGAAATACTGATCATTCTTGATAACTGTGGTAGCAGTATAAGGACTATACTAGCTCTTTGCTTTTTTTCGTAGTTTAATTAATTACAGATGTATTGTTAAATTTTTTTATCTTTCTCTTTTATAAGTTAATATAAACTAGTTTGAAGTTTTCACATTAGCTTTTGTATCAGCCCTTTTCCATATTTGTTTATTGACCCATCTTATTCTGTGCACAGTTTAGGAAGACTTATCAGTCAATACTTAGTAGTACTTTAAAAAGTTGCTTTGTAAATAGAAACTCAGAATATAAAAAAAGATAGATTGGCCTTGGAAAGTGGATGAGAAGGTGTTGAGTTTTCTTTCCTTCTAAGTCTTCTAAATCAGAGTAAGTCTACTACTACCTAGGAGTTGGCTTACACAGCCCAAATGTACTTTTTCCATTTTTGTTATCCTTTGAGGATGAAGGCCACGTATTCCAGGGTTTGTACTGTACTGCCAGCTGGCTTTTAGTTCAACTAACTGGCAAGAATGAACACTGTGGAATATAAGCCTAGAAGCGAACTTTGAAGTAGGTCTCCTTGCTCTGGAGGGCAAATATCAAAGCTGATTTAGTTGGCAACCCAAAGGTATAAAATTTTACAAAGATCCCCGCTTATGGGTTAGTTCTAGTTTGTGTGATGTCTGTTAGCATATTTGTGCTAAACGAAAAGTACAAAAGTTACCAATGAATATCATCAATATAAACATATGTTAATAATTATTAAAAGTTGATGTGAAAAATATCTCCCATTCCATCACCAGGCATTTTGAGTTTAGCTACAATAATCAATTTCTCATAAAGTTAGGCCAATTTGAATGTTTTCTGTCATGAGTAAACCCTTCTGTTAAAAGTTTAACATCAATGTGGATATAAAAAATTTCTATCATATAGTCAACCTATTTTGTTCTCTGATGAGGACATCTATCAGACAGTCATACTGGAATTAAGACTAGAAAAGAGGCAATTATAAGTTCCCCTTTGAATCTCTTATTTTTTTCTTGTACGGTTTAATCACATTTCCAAAGTAGCAACCGATAAAATGCAATTTAGTCTGCATAACTATGTATTACTTTGTGGTTTTATTTATTTTTTAACTGAATTATGGCATTATTACATAAAAGAGGAAAAAAGTAAATAAAAAAACTAAGGAAAAAAATGAGTCAAAAGCAGGCAGATTGTTAAATTAACAGCTCTGGAAAATATTCATTTTTAAAACATATTGTTTTACAAAAAGAATGTTAAGTTTGAGAATCTTTAATTAAATATGCATCTATTGAAGGCAGAAGAGATGACTCAGAAGCTCAGAGCACTCTGTCCTTCTATGGATCCTGAGTTCAATTCCCAGTACTCACACAACCAGCTATACTGAAATCTGATGCCCTCTTACGGCATGCAGGTGTACATGCAGATAGAACATTCATACATAAAAATCAATAAGTCAGTGAGTACATACCATGTGCATTCTTTTGTGATTGGGTTACCTCACTAAGGATGATATTTTCAAGTTCCATCCACTTGCCTGCGAGTTATATGAAATCACTGTTTTTAATAGCTGAGTAGTACTCCATTGGGTACATGTACCACATTTTCTGTATCCATTCCTCTGTTGAGGAACATGCGGGTTTTTCCAGCTGCTGGCTATTATTAATATGGCTGCTATAAACATAGTGGAGCATGTGTTCTTCTTATATGTTAGAGCATCTTTTGGGTATGTGCCCAGGAGTAGTAGAGCTGGGTCCTCAGGCAATACTATGTCTACTTTTCTGAAGAGTCACCAGACTGATTTCCAGAGTGGTTGTACCAATTTGCAATCTCACCAGCAATGAAGGAGTGTTCCCCTTTCTCCGTGCCCTCACCAACATCTGCTGTCACCTGAGTTTTTGATCTTAGCCATTCTGACTGGTGTGAGGTGGAATCTCAGGTTTGTTTTGATTTGCATTTCCCTGTTGACTAAGGATATTGAACATTTTTTTTTTTTTTTTTTTTTTTAGTGCTTCTCATTGATAAGTGGATATTTGACATAAAGAAGCTCGGAATAACCACAACACATCTCACAGACCATATGAAACCCACAAAGCAAGAAGATCATACCAAAGTGTGGATGCTACAGTACTAATAATTAGGAGGGAAGAGAATAGTCTCTGGGAAGTAGAGGGAGAGAGGGATCTGGGAGGAAGAAAGGATGGGGAGGGGAAAAGTGGTCAAGTCAAATATGGGAGGAGATGTGTGAGAAGTAAAAAGGGTCAGGAATTTGAAAGTAGGTGTGTAGCAGTGGGGGAGAAGGAACTGGAGTTAGCTACTAGAAAGTCTCAGATGCCAGAAACCCAAGAGATTACCAGGGCACAACATGGAGGACTTTAGCCAAAATACCCAACAAAGTGGAAGCAAAACCTGTAGAGGCCATATCTAGTGGATAGGCACAGCCCCCAGTGGAGGGATGGGGCCACACACCCACCTCAAAAATATTAATCCAGAATTACTCCTGTCAAAAGGAAATGCATGGAAAAAGAGTGGAGCAGAAGATGAAGAAAAGGTCATTCAGAGACTATCCTACCTAAGGAGCCATCACATTTACTGACACCAAACCCAGACACTATTACTGATGCCAAGAAATGCTTAAGGACAGGAGCCTGGTATAGCTAGCTATCCTCTGAGAGGTTCTGCCAGAACTGTACCAATACAGATATGGATGTAAGTAGCTAAACATTGGACTGATCATAGAGATCCCAATGGGGAAGTTAGGGCAAGGACTGTAGGAGCTACAGGAATTTGTAACCCCATAGGAAGAACAGTATCAACCAACCAGACTCCCCAACGCTCCCAGGGACTAAACTACCGACCAAAGGGTAAACAGGAGATACCCATGTCTCCAGCTGGATATGTGGCAGAGGATTGACTTATTTGACATCACTGGGAGGGGAGTCCCTTGGTCCTGTGAAGGCTTGATGACCCCAGACAGGAGAACTCTAGGCCTTTGAGGTAGAAATGTGTGGGCAGGTTGGGGAGTACCCTCATAGAGGCAGAGGGAGGAAGGAAGGGATGGGGGCTTGTGGAAGGGTAACTGGGAAGGGAAGTAACTTTTGAAATGTAAATAAATAAAATAATATAAATAAATAAATCTAAAAAAGGAAAAAAAAGAAAATATATCCACTGATCTTGAAAATGCATTTGTATATATTTTTATAATGTCTAGAAAGTTTTGACTTTAGTATATTTTGTTGTTCACTTATATTCATATAGAAACTTTAATATTTATTTTATTATGTAATTTATTTTATTTAATATGTATTTAAAGTATATAAATTGGCTTTATATATATTTTTCTCTGTGTGTGTATACACATACATACATGTGTGCACACACATATATAATATAAATTGATTAACACAGAATCATTAATTTACTCTTTACTTGGGCTGTATTTTATACATATCTGTTGTATTATTGTGTCATGGGGTGTTAATGAACAAATATCTATTCACTTCAGAGAGATGAACAAAAGCAAGAATTTTACCAAAGTCCAACTGGATAGATCATTAAGTTTACTGGAATGGCTTGGGCGCAAGCTCTGCAGACAGTCCCACAACACCAAAAGGAATCTCTACTCCCAGGCCCTCTGACACTCTCAGGATCAGAGGTGAGGAGGACTCAACATCTGTCCCAACACCAGGAGTAACTGGGACCTGCAGGACCAGGCACACAGGAACTCTGCCAGCTGAGTGGCTCGGGTTCCTTCCAGACTCTCTGGGCTGGTGTCCTGAGCCCACCTTGAGCCCAGACTCCACAGCCAGTCCCACAACACCCAGAGGAAGCTGCTGCACTCCCAGGTGCTCTAACAAGCCCAGGATCACAGGATCCCAGAATCACAGGGTCACAGAGACTGTCTGACTCTGAGGAGTTCCAATACAACCAGGATCACAGGAAGGACTGACTCCAGTCAGAATTAGCAAGGGCAGGTAGTACTAGAGATAACCAGATGGCTTGGGGGGGGAAGGGGAACGTAAGAAAATAACCAACACAAACCAAGGTTACTTGGCATCATCAGAACCCAATTCTTCCACCATAGCAAGTCCTGGACACACCATCACACCAGAAATGCAAGATTCAGATCTAAAATCACTTATCATGATGATGATACAGGACCTTAAGAAAGACATAAATAGCACCCTCAAAGAAATACAGGAGAACACAGGTAAACAGCTAGAAGCTCTTAAAGAGGAAACACAAAAATCTCTTAAAGAACTACAGGAAAACACAATCAAACAGGTGAAGGAAATGAGCAAAATCATCCAGGATCTAAAAATGGAAATAGAAACAATAAAGAAATCAGAAAGAGAGACAACGCAGGAGATATAAAACCTAGGAAAGAAATCAGGAGTCATAGATGCAAGCATCACCAACAGAATACAAGAGATAGAAGAGAGAAACTCAGGGGCAGCAGACACCATAGAAAACATTGACACAACAGTCAAAGAAAATGCAAAAAACAAAAAGCTCCTAATCCAGAACATCCAGGACATCCAGGATGCAATGAGAAGACCAAACCTAATGATAATAGGTGTAGAAGAGAGTGAAGACTCCCAATGTAATGGGCCAGTAAATATCTTTAACAAAATTGTAGAAGAAACCTTCCCTAACCTAAAGAAAGAGATGCCCATGAACATACAAGAAGCCTACAGAACTCCAAATAGACTGGACCAGAAAAGAAATTCCTCCCATCACATAATAATAAAAACACCAAATGCATTAAACAAAGAAAGAATTTTAAAAGCAGTGAGGGAAAAAAGGCAAGTAACATATAAAGGCAGGCCTATCAGAATTATGGTGGACTTTTCACCAGAGACTATGAAAGCTAGAAGATCCTGGGCAGATGTCATACAGACCCTACAAGAACACAAATGCCAGCCCAGACTACTATATCCAGCAAAACTCTCAATTACCATAGATGGAGAAAACAAGATATTCCATGACAAAACAAAATTTACACAATATCTTGCCACAAATCCAGCACTACAAAGGATAATAAATGGAAAAGATCAACATAAGGAGCAAAACTACACCCTAGAAGAAGCAAGAAAGTAATCTTTCAACAAATCCACACA
>JADRCD010168892.1:17316-31442 GCA_019843815.1 Montemys delectorum | reverse complement strand
GCATTCATTTGCTTACTTTGCCCCTAACTGTAGGAATAAATGGCTCCAAATTTGTTGTGGCAGGGTTCTGCAGGGTGCCAGTGGGCATATTTGCCATTCTTGGCAGATTCCCACGGAGCTCTGTGACAACCCGTCTTGTCAGCACACCCTGCCTTGCCCTGCTTTGCAAGGTGGCCTGCCCATTCACCCGTCCCTAGCTGAAAGAAGACTGCAACGTGAAAAGTCACGATTGTAGCCAAGGGCTCTGGGACGGGGCTGTAGGACAGAGTAGAGACAACAGGATTTGGCATCAGTGGTCATTGGCAGGAACCCACGACAAATTATCTTTAATATCTTCAATCACAGTAATGACGAATGTTACACCCTGTGCTGGTTAAGTTTCTGTCAACTTGACACAAGCTACTATCTGGAAAGAAAGACTCTCAACTGAAAAAACAAAAAACAAAACAAAAAAATCCCTCCATAAGATTTGCCTATAGACATCTGCATTTTATTGATTAATTTTTGATATTTCTGCCCTACTGTGGACTGTGCCACTCCTTGCCATATGATCCTGAGGTGTACAAGAAACCATGCCGAGCAGGCCACGGTGAGCAAGCGAGTTAGCACGCCTCCTCCTCAGCCTCTGCTTCAGTTCCTGCTTCCGGGTTCCTTACATGACTTCCTTTCGTGATGGACTGCAAAGGGTAATATGTTATAGACTATTTCCGCCTCAAGTTGCTTTTGGTTGTAGTGTTTCTCCTAACAACTGAAAGCAAACTACGGCAAATTCTCTACAGACAAGGCAACTCTGAGCTGCTTCCGTGTTTGAGGCCAGCCACCTTGTTGAACCAGGATCCGATCCCGAGCTGAGGCCCGGGAGGCTGGAGAGATGGCTCGATCAGTAAAGTGCTTACCTTGCAAGCGTGAGTATCTGAATTCAGTGCCCAGAACTCGTGTCTAAAAGCTGGGTATGATGGCATACACTTAGAATCCCAAAACTGGAGCGGCAGGGCAAGAGGATCCCTGAGGCTCTACCCAGACAGCCTTGCTTATCTGCTGAGCTCCAGGACAATGTGAGACCCTAGCTTTAAATCAAACTGGAGTCAGAGGATGGTACTACACAGGTTAAAAGCATACACTGCTGTGGCAGAGGATGTGTGTCCCGTTCACACTACTATTCTGAGTGGCTCACAGCTGTCTATAACTCCAGTTCCAGGGGCATCTATTTCCTCTGGCCTCTATGGGCATCCCACATACACTCTATGTATGTATACACAGACACACAGGTGTACATAATTTAAAATAATGCCATAAATAAATCTTTAAAACAACAAATATAACAAATCTATAAAACAGCATATGCACACATGCAAAGGTAAATGGCTTCTGAAGGATAAAACCTGAGATTGTCCTCTCGTCTCCACGTGCACCCCATATACATATGAGGCTTCGTGCACATGGATATGTGTACATGCGTACACACACATGCACATACACCTGCATGTACACACACATGCACACACATATACATATACACACACGCATGCAGCAATAGACACACATCATGTGCATGCTGTCCCTTGCACAAGAAAAATCTCCAATACCCTTCCAACTTAATTCTACAAGAGGACCTTCCAAGAAAGCATGAGACCAGAGAGAGAGACTTGGCAGTCATGAGCCAAGAGTAAATTGGCAGACAACACAAACCCACGGACTATCTCAGGAAGATCTAAAGAGAAAAACTGAAGCCCAAAACCTCAAAGAGGTGTCAATTGGAGAAGAAGGATGTAGAGACAGACCCCCGATGAACCAGACAGGAGATTAGAGAAAACAGATAAGGTGAAACAGGGAGCGGAAGACCCCTGGAGCTCCGTCAAGGTGAGCCGGATCAGTGAGTTCCTGATTCAATGAAAGATCCTTCCTCAAAGAGTAAGGTAGAGAATGATTGAGGAAGCCACTTCTGGCCTCAACATATACATGTACTCCTGTGCAGGCACACACACACACACACACACACACTCACACACACACATACTCCCACACACACATGCACACATGTGCACACACAGTTCAGATGAGGAGAGCGATGCTTGTATCTTTCTTGGTTTCTTAAACAGGTGAGAATAGAGATGATCAAATGGCTTTTCTATTGTCCATCTAGGGATGTCAGCCCGCTGCTTATCTCATAGTTTTACATATAAAGATGGCCCCATGGCACAGCCAGATTGGTAAAACCATAGTATGTGGCTGGGAAGATGGGGAAGTAGGCGCTCAGGGAGGGGCAGCACTAGAGTCCACTTGATGGCCCACCTTTCTTTTCTTTAAAAGAATCTGAACTTTTTAGACATTCACGTCCTCCCAACAGAACATTTCAACAGCTTGCAAGCGTGCTAGAGGAGACACTTTCTCTCAGTAAGTGTAACACCATTTCCAAGGTCTCACATATTCTGAGATGCCCCATAGGTTTTTTTTTTTTATATGTACTCTTTTAATTGACGACAAAATCAATCATTTCTGAGATGATTTCATTTGGCAAAGCAGACCTTCTCAACAAAAATAATTAGTGTTAAATCTTCAGTATTTCAGAGACAAGTGGTGCTAATGAGGAATGGGTAGTACAACAAGGTCAAAGGTAACATTCCAGGTGCAGGGTTTTGCCAAGGACTGGAAATAGGGCATCTGAATAATGGCGCAAATTAGGAGTTGGGAGAATAAAACCTTGGTAGCTGAATTGCATGTAATCTAGGCAGAAAGGGACCTTTATCTTCTCTCTCAGTTTTCTCCCTTCATCAGTACAGACTGGAACACAATGGCAACTTTCAGCTTTTTATGCTATCCAAAATATTTATTTTAAAAATCTCATTTAGCCAGGCAGTGGTGGCGCACGCCTTTAATCCCAGCACTTGGGAGGCAGCGGCAGGAGAATATCTGAGTTCAAGGCCAGCCTGGTCTACAGAGTGAGATCCAGGACAGGCAGGGCTACACAGAGAAACCCTGTCTGGAAAAAAAAAACAAAAACCAAAAACAAAAACAAAACAAAAAACCCCAAAACAAACAAACAAAAACCTCATTAAAAAAAAATATAGTCTCCACTCACAAGTCTCAGGAATTCAATAAAACTCAGAAATCTCAGGAATTTGATAAAACTCCCAAGTCTCAGGAAGCACTTGAAACTTTACAGGACTCACAGGCACCTTCTCAAGGTTATACAAACAGTGATGGCTGGTGAGAAAGGGTCTTTTCTGACGATCTGCGCTGCCTGCAAATGAGACACCATTATGCAGCCAGTGAAAAAAATGGAAAACATGTCTCCTTTGAAAACAAACAGCTAGCTACTGTCTCAAGTTGCCTCTCAGCTTCACAGGAATGCAGCTTTCAAGAGTTGTCATCCTTGCTGGGGTAGGTTTTTCAGTGATGCGGCTGCTTTGGAATCGCACATGCTCCAGTAAGTAACCCATCACACAGATTCCTGTAGGTAGCCCTAATTAATTCACCAGTTCACTAATCTAGACTTGGGCAGAACTGTTTCTTTGGTATGTCACTTCAGGGTCATATCTGAGGTGAACAGACATTTATGTGTGTTTCCCCAGGAAAACTCACACAATATGCTTCTGCCACATCTCCTAAAGTCCCATTTACACTCTCCACTCTGGTAAGGGGGCGATCCTCTGGATTGTATTTAACTCCCATTTACACTCTCCACTCTGGTTAGGGGAGATCCTCTGGATTGTATTTGCGACACCGGCAGTTACAGGCAAACAGCTTTGCAGTGATATGCACTGTGCACGACGGAAGACATTTTTGGCTCACAGTTTCTGCCTACCCAGCTCTCTAGCACACACCTGTGGTCTGAGTCTTCTAATTCACGTGTGAGTATTAATAGGTTTTCACTCTGTAACCCATTGCTCTTCAACCCGGAAAGGGTTTTCTTCCTAGAACGTTCCTCAAGGGCTTGTGGCCCTCTGGACTTCACATTTTAGAATTCACAACAGGAGCACTGCATAGCGTGACCATGGGATCCCAATTACAAGTATGTTTGTTGATAGGGTGACTCTTCTCTTCCAAGGAGCATCTGGAGTCTCATCTTGTCATGAAAAGAAGCTGACCTTGTGTGGAAGTTCCAGAAATATGTTGCTCACGTCCTGGTTGGAGCTTCTTTAGTTCTAAAGTCATTGGTGTGGGAAGGGACTCTACAAGGATGTCATAGTCAAATGCCACAAACCATAATACTTCCTAGTCTGCATCGCATTCAGAACTGAGAACACCACAGAAGTACCAAATGTACCTCTTCTCATATGGTCAGGCTCTTGATAGAGTTGCTAGGGACTGGCTCTACACTGTGGCCAGTTCTGTAACTATAATGCTTTATTTATTTATATTACACTCTCAACAATGGCATGTAGTCATTATGATTAGTTAATGTTAATAAAATAATATCGAAATAATTGGTTAGGTTCCCCAACAGGAATTCTGTCTTCCAGTCAAGATGGAGGTGGGAAGATGGAGGAAGACCATCAAGGATGCCCCTTTGGATGACCACTGGGTAGAACACTACGATTACAAATTCATGAGCTGGGAAACACGGCATCTGGATGGAACACATCTATCAAGCATTCAGGCCAGAGTACATGAGTGTGCGTCAGAGACTAACGACATAGGTCACTAAAGCATCAGCCAGCATTCCTACAAGAGAATGAGAAGAAATCCAGATGGGGTGAACCATGTTTAAGGAATGCATTCATGAAGATTTGGTAATTAAAGTCGCACGAAAGTAGGACTCACTAAGAACTAACCAATGAGGCTTCCTTTCCTCCAGCCCTGCCAGTGTGGCAAATGCCAGCATGGTTGCCCTGGCCCTCCTGATTACAAAGGACACTAAGTGGCAGAAGAAGCAGGCTAATCAGGCTAGAATAAACCATAGAGGTAACTAGAGGTGATCCCCACATTTTCCTAAGGTAGGACATTTCATTCCTTCTTAAAAGGGGGAATCAAATACCCATGGAAGGAGTTGCAGAGATTAACTATGGAGCAGAGTCTGAAGGAAGGACAAGCCAGCCTAAATATAGCTATCTCCTGAGAGGCTCTGACAATACTTGACTAATACAGATGTAGAGGCTCACAGCCATCCATTGAACTGAGTACACGGTCCCCAGTGAAGGAGTTAGAGAAAGGTTCTATGGAGCTGAAGGGTTTGCAGCCCCTTAGGATGAACAACAATATGAACTATCTAGTACCCTCAGAGCTCCCAGGGACCCAACCACCAACCAAGGACTATACATGGTGGGACTGATTGTTTTGGCAGCATGTGTATAGTAGAGGATTGCAAAGTTGATCATCAATGGGAGGAGAGGTCCTCGGCCCTGTGAAGGTTCTGTGCCCCAGTGTACGGGAATGCCAGGGCCAATAAGTGGGAGAGGGTGGGGTGGCAGGCATGGGGATGGGGGAGGCAACAGGAGTTTGTTCTTGTTGTTTTTGTTTGTTTTGGGGAGGGGAACCTGGGAAAGGAGAAATTTACATGTAAATAAAGAAAATACCTAATTTTAAAAAAAAAAGAATTATCTTGCATGTCTTAAAGGACTTTGGCGCAATGGAGGGAGCATGGAGGGCCTTAGAATATTGGAAACTGAAATTCAAACATGAAAGAGAGCTCATCCTTACCAGAAACAACTCAAGCCAGGGCTCCAGAGAGCTAAGAATAAATACCAATCTACTCTAGGAATACAGGACAGGCACAGGGGAAGAACAAAATTAACACCCAGAGGCTTACCGTCCGGCAATTAGAGCATGCCTTCCATTAGTTCTAGGCTAAGCCAGTGGTCATGTAACTGGAATACCAGAGTTTGTTGCTGCATGTCCCGTACAGATACCAATGAGCAGAGTCAAGACTTGAATCTTTAAAGCTGCTTTATTCAGAGAGCTGGCTATCTTAGAATACACTAGAATAATATCCCACAAAAGTCTGTCTTGCATCTCATCTCCCGCCATCAGATTATATAGGTAAAAGAGAAAGGGGAGGGCTATCGGTACTCAGCCATTCTAGAACTCAGGCTCATCCATCAGGTCAGGTGGCTAGCACGTTTCTGAGACTTTTGAGGTCTGTGCCTCTCCTTATCACTCTTTGGACTCTTCCCTCATTCTTAGGATGCTTGGCCTCCAGCGCTTGTTGAAATACTGAGTCTTATTAGTTTCTGCTGGTATTTAACCTTGTCTTCCTCCAGGGATGTGTGATCTGGGAGAGTGTGAACCCAGAACAAACCAACCGTTAGCAGTGAGCATGCGCTGAACTGGTAATCACATCTGTGTACTGACTCTTTGCGACGATGTGGAGCACAAGTACACCTCTGTAACACAAAATGTAAAATGTTCTTGCCCATCCCTCCTGTCCCCTGTCAGTCAGAACCAGGAAGGCAAGCTAAAGCAGAGAAAAACAGCCAGCACTGAGGAGCATCTGACACTGGGTAAAGACTCCAGAGGTGAATATAGGGGATTTGGAGCTGTGGTTAAGCAGCTGGAATTCTTAATTCCCCACCCCTGCCACAGGAGGCAAGGCAGAAGGCAGCCAGAAGCAAATCAGTCTGGTTTTCACTGCAAAGGTTCAACTGAGTCATTAATGCTTCAACAATACGCAGACTGGCCCTGTGATGCCGGAGTTACAGACCTGGTGGCTCCATCTTGGTCTCAGGGAACCAAGGTAAAGTTGTAACATTCGAGTGGCTTCCACTTGACTTTCTATGACCTGTCATCTGTGGTTTCTCTCCAAGCCAGATTTTACCTTCAGCATGGAAACTCATCCATTAACGCCCATCTTCTGCCCTAATTTAAGATAAAGACATTGTAGGTGCAAGGCACAAGACCACCCATGGTGTCCAGTAAACAACTGTGTCAGATCTTTAGAGTGCAGTGGCTTTTCAATCCACATATTCAAGAGTGCAGTGGCAGTCCAATGTTGAAAGAGCTAAAAGCACCCTGAACAGGACCCGTCCACCATTCCTACTCCCCAGCAAGGAATAGTGCTGGATGAATGTCACAGAATCTATAGAAATAGGACAGGGCTAGCTAGGCTAGGGCACCCATGTGCCCTCCCTTTGGCTTCTGTTGGGGTAGGAACTAATATCAGCTCAAGTAGACTCCTGTGGGGAACAAAATAACAGAGACACAGCTTCCTACAGTCATTGCTAGCAATCAACATAAGGCTGCAGCTGGTGATCCTCCAAGAGTAACAGTGTCGCAGACATCTTTGGCTCTGGGCACCCCACCAAGGGCTCAGGTGATCAGGTATAGAGAGCAGCCCAGGGGGTATGGATCTGCAGCCTTCATTAATTCTCTTCACACAGACAATGCCCTTCACTAGAAGTTCTTCTCTGGACTTCGACTGCAACCCTATCCAGCTTGGACTTTATTACTCTACCACAAACTAGCTGAAGATGGATGACAAAGGCTCCCTCCATGACCAAACTTTAGCTAGTCAGCTAGACTGCCGCCTAGGCTTGATGAGCCTCTCCTTGGCAACTCAGACTTTTGCAAGACTCCTGGTAAACTATCCTTGCATTCCCTTGTCGGTTTTAGCTCCCACCATGGCAGGACTGGGTGGTGTCGAGATGAACATGTTGGATTAGAGATGAGGAGGTCAAGAAGACTTCCTGTCTTCCAGAGGACCTGAGTTCAGTCCCCAGCATCCACATTGGCTCACAACTACCTGTAATGGAAGCTTCAGGGGATCCAACGCCCTCTTCTGGCCTTCTGAGGCACTGCACACATGTGTCATACACATAAATATAAAAAGAAGATTTAAGAAAAAGAAGGTATTTTTTAAAAAAAAAATTAACCTTCTGGCAGCATGTGTATAGTAGAGGATTGCAAAGTCGATCATCAATGGGAGGAGAGGCCCTTGGCCCTGTGAAGGTTTTGTGCCCCAGTGTAGGGGAATGCCAGGGCCAATAAGTGGAAGAAGGTGGGGTGGCAGGCATGGGGAGGGGGGGAGGCAACAGGGGTTTGGTCTTGTTGGTTTTGTTTGTTTGTTTGTTTTTTATTTTGTTTGTTTTTTGGAGGGGAAACTGGGAAAGGAGAAATCATATGACATGTAAATAAAGAAAATATCTAATAAAAAATCTTAATTAAAAAAAAGAAAAACAAAAACAAACAAGCAAATAAGAGCAAAGAGCAAAAAAAAAGGCTGATAAACCAAGTATATAAGTCTTCAATGTTTGCTGAATTAATTCTCAGAATGGTAAATAAGTTATTAGAAGAAACTCAAAAAAAAAAAAATTAACCTGTAAAATAAGCCAGTTGGAACAGGACTGGAAACTCTTCCTGACTTGAGCTATATGTAACAAAAGAGACCAGATCTAGGAAAGGCCTGTGATACAAAAACCCAAGAGAAAGAGGTACTGTGTGATGAAGTATACAGGCCATCAATCTCCCAATGCAGCCCTTTTGAGCACAAGTCCTTTTCCAGTGCACTAGCCCATCCATCTTTTCAGGAGTGTCTTTCTCTTACAAACAAACAAACAAACAAACAAAGTAACAACAAAAAGTCTCTATTTCTATTACTGTACAAACTACCATACTAAATATGTGTGCCTGGTTCAGTTCCTTGTCCCCGAGACATGAAACCCCCAAATCTTCAAAGGGTGCTCTTCAAATTGAGATCCATGCTTACGCTGCTGTCCTGACTGCCCACATCCTCTGCTCATCTTTATAAGAATTCTCTTACCTTTCATGATGCCCCTCAGTCACTTTCCATCCACTGACCCCTTTATTCTGCTCCCTGGGTATAAATCCTCAGGCCTTTGCTGTGTTTAGAGTTACCTCAACCTCTCCTCCATATTGTGATAAAGTCAACATGTCTTACGGTCATCTGGAATGACGTCTTCCTTCCTGTTTTACCCAATTCTCTTCTTTTTCCTTCCACATCACTTCCTGCCCTTTATATTCTTTCCTAAACATGCTCTTTCTTGAAGGAAACTAGTAAGTGGTACTCAGTCTCTTCATCTCCCATTCAAGTAGAACACGGCTGCAATCGTGGCTGAATCAGTAGGGTGCTTGCCTTGTATGCACGAGGACCTGGATTCAGTGCTCAAAACCTCCATAGAAATCCGGACTATAAACGCTGGCTTGTAATCCTAAAATGGCAAGATGGGAGACGGAGACTAGAAGCTCACTGGCCAGCCGTTCTAGCTTACATGGTGAAGAACCAGATCAGTGGAAGACCCTACAAGAAGTTGAAGGGGTTTGCAGCCCCATAGGAGGAAAAAAAACAATATGAACTAGCCAGTACCCCCAGACCTCCCAGGGACTAAAATACCAACCAAAGAGTACACATGAGGGGACTCATGGCTCCAGCTGCATGTGTAGCAGAGGATGGCCTAGTCGGTCATCAATGGGAGGAGAGGCCCTTAGTCCTGTGAAGGCTCTATGCCCCAGTGTTGGGGAATGCCAGGGCCAGGAAGTGGGAGAGGGTGGGTTGGTGAGCAGGGGGAGAGGGGAGGGAATAGGGTTTTTTCTTCCAGAGGGGAAATCAGGAAAGGACATTTGAAGTGTAAATAAAAAAAATATATCTAATTAAAAAATTATGGGAAAGAAATTAAAAGATAGCATCAGAAGTGAATAAAATGCCATAAATGAAAAGAAAAGAAAAGGGAAAAAAAGAAAAGAAAAGAAAAGAAAAGAAAAGAAAAGAAAAGAAAGAAAATGTGGAGATTACCTAAGGAATACATGGGAGGTTGCATTCTGACCACACTCACATACGCATCCATGGACACACATAAACACAGAGGGGGTGAAGAGTGCATACTGCTCCAATCAGAGGGCTTACATTCCACCCCCAGTGCCCAGCCTGGCTGCTCATAACCTATCATCCCAAACCCTCTTCTGGGTTCTGCATATACCTGTGCTCACGTATACACACACACAGCTAAAAAAAATAAAATAAAATAAATCTTAAAGATAGAGAGAAAGAGTCTAATGCCCACCCGGCTTCGCAGAGACCCGCTTCCCCGAATGTTCACAGTTGTCTCTTCTGCTGAGGAATTTGACGGCTTTGCTGATTAACACGAATGGTAGTAGCTGCCGAGAATGTCATTTGGAAGTTAAGTGGAAAAGCCAATTGTGCATTATGAATCTGAAATTACTTTCATTGGGATGCTCTGGAATGGAATTATCAAGGCTTCCTTTAATTAATTTGGTGGGGAAGTTTATTGTGTGGAGCTTCTGGGATAACGTGAATGCTCTGATAAGAGCGGCAGGCGGCTGCCATTTGAGTGCCCAAACTCCTGAGCTTTGTGGTCTAAAGAAGTGTCCCACACACACCCACTTGGTTACCTGGCAACTCATAAATGCAGGTGACAGGGGAAAGGCAAGCCTGAGGATGGCTCCCCTCCTCCACGAGTTCATCTCCTATATATGAGACTACATGAATGTGAATGCCAATGAGCTTCGTCAGCCTACCAAAGGAGTTGGAAATTCAGAAAAGCAACTGAATAAAGGGATTCAATAATGTGAAAGCTCCCCTCAGGGGGGAGAATCCACACACTTGAGGTTAGAAGAATCCATTTCTTTCTTTAAAATGATCATTTTTACCTCGTAGCGGAGAGGTAATGAGTCACTCTGACACATCTGACTCTGCTCCACAGCCCTGCCCTGAGCACAGTACATGGACAGAGCACTTAGTGTTGGGGCAGGGCATCTTCATCCAGACTGTATAGCACTGAGCTCTATGCTCTTCAAAGATGCTTCATAATCATCAAGAATTCCCAAGTGGTTGTACCAGCTTGCAATCCCACCAGCAATGAAGGAGTGTTCCTCTTTCTCCACAACTTCGCCAGCATCTGCTGTCACCTGAGTTTTTGTTCTTAGCCATTCTGACTGGTGTGAGGTGGAATCTCTGGGTTGTTTTGATTTGCATTTCCCTGATGACTAAGGATGTTGAACATTTCTTTAGGTTCTTCTCAGCCATTTGGTATTCCTCAGTTGAGAATTCTTTGTTTAGCTCTGTACCCCATTTTTAATAGGGTTATTTAGTTTTCTGGAGTCTAACTTCCTGAGTTCTTTGTATATATTGGATATTAGCCCTCTATCAGATGTAGGATTGGTAAAGATCTTTTCCCAATTTGTTGGTTGTCATTTTGTCCTATTGACAGTGTCCTTTGCCTTGCAGAAGCTTTGCAACTTTATGAGATCCCATTTGTCAATTCTTAATCTTAGAGCATAAGCTATTGTTCTGCTCAGGAATTTTTCCCCTGTGCCTATGTGCTCAAGGCTCTTCCCCACTATCTTTTCTATTAGTTTCAGTGTATTTGTTTTATGTGGAGGTCCTTGATCCACTTGGACTTGAGCTTTGTAGAAGGAGATAATAATGGATCAATTTGCATTCTCCTACATACTAACTGCCAGTTGAGCCAGCACCATTTGTTGAAAATGCTCTTTTTTGCTCTGGATGGTTTTAGCTCCTTTGTCAAAGATCAAGTGACCATAGGTGTGTGGGTTCATTTCTGGGTCTTCAATTCTATTCCATTGATCCACCTGCCTGTCACTGTACCAATACCATTGCTGGTGGGATTGCAAGCTGGTACAACCACCATGTTCATAGCAGCCTTATTTATAACAGTCAGAAACTGGAAACAACCCAGATGTCCCTCAACAGAGGAATGGATACAGAAAATGTGGTACATTTACACAATGGAGTACTACTCAGCTATTAAAAACAATGAACTTATGACATTCTTATACAAATGGAAGGATCTGGAGAGTATCATCCTGAGTGAGGTAACCCAATCACAAAAGAAGAGACATGGTATGCACTCTCTGATAAGTAGTTATTAGCCCAGAAGCTCAGAATACCCAAGATACAATCCACATACCACATGAAACTCAAGAAGGAAGACCAAGGTGTGGATACTTCAATCCTTCTTAAAAGGGGGAACAAAATAGCCATGGAAGGCATTGCAGAGACAAAGTGTGGAGCAGAGACTGAAGGAAGGACAATCCAGAGACTGCTCCACCTGGGAATCCTTCCCATATTCAGTCACCAAACCCAGACACTACTGTCGATGCCAGCAAGTGCTGACTGACAGGAGCCTGATATAGCTGTCTTCTGAGAGGCTCTGCCAGTGCCTGACTAATACAGAAGTGGATGCTCACAGCCATCCATTAGACTGAGCACAGGGTCCCCAATGAAGGAGTTAGAGAAAGGACCCAAGGAGCTGAAGGGTTTGCAGCCCCTTAGGACGAACAACAATATGAACTAACTAGTACCCTCAGAGCTCCCAGGGACTAAACCATCAAGCAAAGAGTACACATGGTGGGACTCATGGCCCCAGCTGCATATGTAGCAGAGCATGGCCTAGTCAATCATCAATGGGAGAAGAAGCCCTTGGTCCTGTGAAGGTTCTATGCCCCAGTGTAGAGGAATGCCAGGGCCAAGAAGTGGGAGAGGGTGAGTTGGTGAGCAGGGGGAGGGGGGAAGGAAATAGGAGAGTTTTCGGAGGGAAAACCAGGAAAGGGGAGAACATTTGAAATGTAAATAAAGAAAATATCTAATTAAAATAAAAAAAAAGAATTCCCTCAAAGTATGCTTTCTGAGACTGCAGACATGGCTCAGTGGACGAATGTAATTACCATACAGGCAAGCAGAACCTGAGTTCGAATTTCCCAGATCCACATAAAAATCTCAGGCAGAGCCTCGTACTCATGTGTCCCAGCACTACGAGGGCCAGAGACAGGAATCACTGGGGCTTGGTGGCCATCAGTCTAGCTCCAAGCCCAGTGAGAAGCCCCGTCTCAAGGTGATAAGACGGGGCAACGGAACAAAACACTCTTCTGCCCTCCTCTGGCTTCTTCAAACATGCATGGGCACACATACCTGGGCACACAGGTACACATACACATACAGTACACAGCACACTCACATACTCTCTCTACTGTGGGGAGTTTACGATAATACTTCCAAACATACATGAGCACACACTTTGCTTTAAAAAGGATTTTTCCAAGGTTTTCGTCAAGCTAACAAGATTTGTTTTGTGTATGTGAGTAGGAGTTCCTGGAAGGGAAGTAGAGTGTGCGAGGATGACTGATTAGAACTGCAGACAGAGTTCTCTAGAACTCATATGGAGAGATGGGAATGTTGCCAAGTCAAAAGTCATTATCTTGTGGGTATATTTAGCACCCCCAAATAGATCTTTATTGCCCTCCTCTGTGCATAGCCTAACATCTTTTGTGACCATTAGGTAAATCCTTTGAAACATATCAGCAGACCCCTAATCTCCATGAACTGAAAGCAGGTAGCATCTAAGGCGTAGAGCAGAGTCCCCCCGACTTTGCTGTAATTGGTCCATCTGATGTTCCCACCAGTGCGTTTGAGAAGTGTGCTGCTTTATAATTACTTTCTTTGTTCTGAACTATTAAAGGTTCATGGAACTGCCAGCTCACAGGGACATGGCCTCTGAGGTGACCTAACTCTGTGTTCCTGGGCCCTGGTCACTCACGCTTGGTCACACATACTCCAGAAATAAACCGTCTCTCTCCTGCCGTGGAGGTGAGAGCTGTCTCTTCCACAGACAATATGGCACTTCTAATTTTTGACGTCGAATTATTAAAATTTCTACAAGTGAAATTTAACTATAACTCAGAGCCAGGTCTGTCGGAAATGGAAGACGCTGAGAGGCGGAGCCTGTGAGAACAATCCAGTCAGAGGCTTTACAAGGTTAGAGCGGGCATCGATACCTTCCAGCGAAGGCTGGGTGTGGACAGCCACAACGCATAACAAGACAGCCTTCGGAGCCTGCCACCAAGCCCAGTGACTCGAGTTCAGTTCCCAGGACCCACTTCTTTCTGTCCAGTGGACAGGTGTTCATTCTTACAACTCTGTAGGGTTTTCCTCCTGAAAAAAAAAATTGTCTGTACTATTGGAGCTGGAGAGAAGGCTCAGTATCACTGGCGACTCTTCTAGCAGATCTCAGTTTAATTCCCAGCATCCCTACTGGGGATCTCACCTATCTGTGGATCTCCTGCCCCCTGGTGGTTTGCTTGGGCACTACATGCACACCCTGCACAGACATCTGTAGACAAGACACTCATACACATAAAGTCTTTTTGGTGTTTTTTTTTTTTTTTTTCTTCCGGTTTTTCGAGACAGGGTTTCTCTG
>JADRCD010168892.1:0-17216 GCA_019843815.1 Montemys delectorum | reverse complement strand
TTTTTTTTTTTTTTTTTCTTCCGGTTTTTCGAGACAGGGTTTCTCTGTGTAGCCCTGGCTGTCCTGGAACTTACTCTGTAGACCAGGCTAGCCTCGAACTCAGAAATCCGCCTGCCTCTGCCTCCCAAGTGCTGGGATTAAAGGCGTGCGCCACCACCGCCCGGCCATAAAGTCTTTTTTTAAAAAAGGTCCTTACTGTTATAGAGTTGCTGTGTCTCTTCTGTGCCTTCTCTCCCTGGCGACCTCACAAGGAACAGAGTGTGTCTCTTGACAAAAACGTTGATTTTTGAGCTGCGTATGTTGAGAAATTGGATTCAGAAGTAACGGATTACAGATTAGGAGTTACCCTTTTTAAGAAAAATTTCAGTCTTTAGAGTCAATCTTCACTTGTAAAAATGTTTCCTTTCTGCCTCAAGAACAGAGTGAACATTTTATAATCTCAGTGGAGATAACTCAGAGGTGCTCACGGTAAAGAGGTTCCGTCAACAAACTCCTCCCCTTTTAAAAAATATTTGTTTGTTTGTTTGTTTGTTTGTTTAATGTATGTGAGTACACTGTTGCTGGTTTCAGACACCCCAGAAGAAGGCATCAGATCCCATTACAGATGGTTGTGAGCCACCACGTGGTTGGTGGGAATTGAACCCAGGGCCTCTGGAAGAGCAATCAGTGCTCTTAACTGCTGAGCCATCTCTCCAGTTCCCCCTTCCCGGTTTTTTTTTTCCCCCTGTGCTTTTCCCAGACCACTCCTGTCCACACACTCATCTTTGTTTCTGCGGACAAGTGTGTAAGCCCTGAGTTACCTTGAGGGTAGAGTGCTCGCCAATGCACAACCCAAAACAAGCAAACAACACAACAGAAACCCCTGTAGGACTTCCCTCGGCAGCCATTACGGATTGGTAATTTGGTTCTAGGACACCCTGGATTCCAATTCCTTCTATAAGATGATTTATAATTTTCCCAGTTACCCATGCATTCTAAGTCCTCTAGAGGACTTAGAATATTTAATACAATACAAATGTGTATTGTTTCAGGCATAAAGGCATTGGGGATAGTCTGTACTTAAGATGATCATAGACTTGATGGGATCTAGCGTGAACTATGAGACCGGCTTCTAGGTGGCTCTGTCTGGGCATTTGGGAAGGAGGAGTAACAGGGGTGAGGCTCCCACACAGCAGGCAGTGGTTTTCAGTAGTAGCCCAGGTATAAAGACATCTAGCAAAGACGCTGTTGCATCCTCTCCCTGCTGTCACTTCTCGAGAGGGCATCTTTGCTGCACTTGCGGCCTCCTTCCCTGACATCAGAGCTCAGCGGTTTTTTGTTTTGTTTTGTTTTGTTTTTTTCACTTGACAACTTGGGCTGAAGGCCGGCAGTTTTCCAGGAGCCCTCTCGCATCCAGCCTTGCACACTGGGTTCTCAGCTTCTCCAGTGAGAGACAGCCACTGCTGGGCAACCCAACCTCTCTACTGTAAGCTAATGTGTTCCCTTTGTAATATATATTCAGGCTATTGGCTGTGTTTCTCTAGACAGCCCCGAGTAACACAGTACGGGTTGAGACTTGATTTAACTCTGTTTTCCTGAATGGTTCCTAGCATAGGTTGTTGGATTCATAGAGGCAGAACACAGAGATGAAATGCATGTGCCCTCATCTCTCCGGGTGTCTCCCTTATGCTTTAAGGCAGGCAAGCTAGTAAACATCTGTTTGTTGTTCTCTTGTTAATCTGTCTTTTGTTAGGGCAATTTGTCTAAGTAAGAGCTCAGAGCAGTAGATGAAAAATTAGCCTCTGCGGTTCCAAGCCATTGAGCCAGTCCAGGGATTTTCAAGCTTTCCTATAAGGAGCAGCTAGAGAATAGTTTAAACTTGGCAGACCAAGAGACAAAATTGAGACTATTATGTGGGTACTGATGTGCCAATTTGAAACGTAACCATTCACAAATGTAAAAAATCATTCTTAATTGATGAACCATACAGAAGTAGATGGAACAAAAAGACAAATACTGTCTAATTCCCTTTATATGAGATACGTACAATAGTCAGAGACACACAGAGAGAGAGAGAGAAAAAAAAAAAAGCACTATCATTGCAGAGAGCCAAGGATTGTAGGGAGTTATTGTCTAACATCTACAGAGGCTCAGTAATGCAAGATGAAATCAGTTCCAGAGATGGATGGTGACGACTCCTTCACAACAATAGGAGGGAGTTTAAGACCAGCGCGCTGTACCCTTGGACACTGTCAGAATGGTAAGTGTTATGGCGAGTGTATGATAAGACATTTTAAGAATAAGAATAGAAGGCCATATTGTAGTAGACAGTAGCTAGCCCTTCTAGGAAATAGAGACCCACGTGTAAAAGGCTATGGAGATAGCTCACTAGTCAAAGCGCTTGCTGGACAGGAGTGAGCATTCAGAACCCAGCTAAAAATCTAGATGTGGTAGCACACACCGCACACGCCGGTAGGTAATAGCAGTGCTGGGGACCAAGGACAAGAAGATCTCTGGGGCTTGCTGGCCCATGAGTAAGAAACTTTGTCTCAAAGAGGAGGAGGGGGGAAAAGAGGGTAGAAAAGCTGACCATGTTGGCACATGCTTTTAATCCCAGTGCTTGGGAGGCAGAGGCATATGGTTCTGTATGTGTTCCAGGCCTGGTCTACACAGTGAGTTCCAGGTCAGCTAGGGCTATATAGTGAGACCATGTCTCAAAAACAACAACAAAAAAAAGAAAGAAAAATGAGGAAGACAGGGCTGGTGAGATGGCTCAGCGGGTAAGAGCACAGTCTGCTCTTCCAAAGGTCCTGAGTTCAAATCCCAGCAACCACATGGTGGCTCACAACCACCCGTAATGAGATCTGACGCCCTCTTCTGGTGCGCCTGAAGACAGCTACAGTGTACTTATTTATAGTAATAAATAGATCTTTGGGCTGGAGCAAGCAGGGATTGACCAAGCAGGGTCTACTGGAGCGAGCGGGGCCGACTGGAGTGAGCAGGGGTCCTAAAAGTCAGTTCCCTACAACCAGATGAAGGCTCACAACCATCTGTACAGCTACAGTGTGTGCTCATATGCATAAAATAAATAAATAAATCTTTTTAAAAATGAGAAAGACACCTTGTATCAAATTCTGATTTCCACGTGCACGGGCACACACACACATGCACACACACACACACACACACACACACACACACACACAGAAGAAAGTGGGTATTCCAACTGGAATTGAAGCATCAGGATGAAAAATAAAAGAAGGCATGCACTGTGTCTATTCAACAAAGACTTAAACACGCTTCTTCCCTAGACTAGAGTCCCCTTTATAAAAGGACAGAGTTTGTATATGCACAGTGCTCCTGTAGTCCACGCTAGGCCTCTCTTTCTTCTCACCTCATCCTTCCTTCCTTCTTCTTCTCTCTCAGTAGCCTCCTGTCCTTTCACTCCTCTCTGCCCCTCCCTGCGCCTGATACGCCCTTTCCCAGAGTCATACAGTTTTCTACAGAAAAGTGCCCATCTGTGCCAATGGTAATGCAAAAGCCGGCTCAAACCAAATGTGCGTCTTGGACATTATTCATTTCGAGACCCTAGAAAACATACTCATACCATCTTGTCTGCCAGTGTCAGCAGCAGCAGACTACAAACAAAGCAGATGTTTGTAGACAACTCCATTGGTACAAGGCGCCATACAGTCTGCTTAATGAAGTGTGTCTCATCCCTTAGCTTTCAAAACTTTTAGGTATGTGGGTATTTTGGTCCCACTGGTTTTGTTCATTTGTTTTACTTTTCATTTTTGTGGGATTTTTGTTTATTTGTTGTTTGTTTGCCTATTTTTTTCTTTTTGATTGGATACTTTCTTTATTTACATTTCAAATATTTTCCCCTTTCCAGATCTCCCCTTTGGAAACCTCCCCTATCCAGTCCTCCCTCCCCCTGCCTCTATGAGAGTGCTCCCCCACCAACCCACCCACTCCTGTCTTCCCACCCTGGCCTTCCCCTACCTACACTGGAGCATTGAACGCCCGCAGGTCCAAGGACTGCTCCTCCCACTGATGTCCAACAAGGCCATCCTCTGCCATATATGCGGTCAGAGCCATGGGTCCCTCCATGTGTACTCTTTGATTGGTGGTCTGGTGGGTTGACACTGTTGCTCTCCCCATGAGGCTGCAAACCCCCGCAGCTCCTTCAGTCCCTTCTCCAACTCTTCCACCTGGAACCCCATGCTCAGTCCAACGGTTGGCTGCAAGCATCTGTCTCTGTATTTGTCAGGCTCTGGCAGAGCCTCTCAGGAGACAGCCATATTAGGTTTCCATCAGCAAGCACTTCCCAGCATCCACAATACCGTCTGGGCTTGATGACTGTATATGGGATGGATGCCCAGGTGTGGCACTCTCTCCATGGCCTTTTCTTCAGTTTCTGCTTCGCACTTTGTCTCCATATTTCCTCCTGTGAGTATTTTGTCCCCCATTCTAAGAAGCACTGAAGCATCCACACTTTGGTCTTCCTTCTTCTTAGGCTTCATATGGTCTGTGAATTGAATCTTGGGTATTCCAAACTTCGGGGCTAATACCCACTTATCAGCAAGTGCAAACTATGTATGTTCTCAAGATGATGTTTTCAAGTTCCATCCATTTGCTTGCAAATTTCATGAATTCATTGTTTTTAATAGCTGAGTAGTACTCCATTGTGTCAATGTACCACATTTTCTGTATCTGTTCCTCTGTTGAGGGACATCTGGGTTGTTTCCAGCTTCTGGCTATTATAAATAAGGCTGCTATGAACATAGTGGAGCATGTGTCCTTATTCCACGTTGGAGCATCTTCTGGGTATATGCCCAGGAGTGGTAAAGCTAGGTCCTCAGGTAGTACTATGTTCAATTTTCTGAGGAACCATCAGACTGATTTTCAGAGTGGTTGTACCAACTTGCAATCCACATCCTCTCCAGCATCTTCAGTCACCTGAGTCTTTTATCCTAGCCAATCTGACTGGTGTGAGGTGGAATCTCAGGGTTGTTTTGATTTGCATTTCCCTGATAGCTAAGGATATTGAACATTTCTTTAGGTGCTTCTCAGCCCTGTTTCCTCAGTTGAGAATTCTCTGTTTAGCTCTGTTCCCCATTTTTAATAGGGTTATTTGGTTCTTTGGAGTCTAATTTCTTGAGTTCTTTGTATATATTGGATATTAGCCTTCCATCAGATGTAGGATTGGCAAAAATCTTTTCCCAATCTGTTGGTTGCCATTTTGTCATTGACAGTGTCCTTTGCCTTACGTAAGTTTTGCAATTTTATGAGGTCATATTTGTAGATTGTTGATCTTAGAGCATAAGCCATTGGTGTTCTGATCAGGAACTTTTCCTCTAAGCCCATGTGTTCATGACTTTATCTTCTACTAGATTCAGTGTATATGGTTTTATGTGGAAGTCCTTGATCCACTTGGACTTGACCTTTGTACAGGGAGATAAGAATGGATCAATTTGCATTCTCCTACATGTTGACCGAAAGTTGAACCAGCACCATTGTTGAAAATGCTGTCTTTTTTCCACTGATGGTTTTAGCTCCTTTGTCAAAGATCAAGTGACTTGTTTGTCTATTTTTAAGACAGGTTCTCACTGTGTAGCCCTAACTGTAACTTACTCTGTAGACCTGGCTGGCTTCAAACTCACAGATATCTACCTCCCTCAGCCTCCCATATATTAGAATTAAAGGTATGCTCCACCAGTCCTGGGTTTCCATTTTTCTTGATCTCTGGACAGGCAGAACATCATGGTAGACATGGTTGCACATGACAGAGAAGGATGCTAACTTCATTCTATCAAGAAGCAGACAGGGAGGGTGATCCAAATACTGCCCTCAAGGGCATACACCCACTCATGTACTTACACCCAATGGCCCTTCCTTTTAAAGGATCCATCATCTCCTAGTAGTACCACCAGTTGGGTACCACATCTTCAACACCGAGCCTTTGAAGGGCAAGAAAGTGTCTTAGCATAAAACTTTAAGAGAAGATGCATTGCAGCTCTTCCATCTCCAGGGGTCTCTGTCTTATAGAGAACATCAGGCTGTCATTAGATAGTATTAGATATTAGATTTCAGAGAATCCCACTGATTTTTCTTTAAAAGTTCTTTAATTATTATTGTCTTAGTTAGGGTTTCCATTGTTGTGAACAGATACCATGACCAAAGCAACTCTTATAAAGGCAAACATTTCATTGGGGCTGGCTTACATGTTTAGAGGTTTGTCCACGATCATCATAGCAGGAAGCATAGCAGCATGTAGGCAAACATGGTGCTAGAGAAGATGATAGTTCTGTATCTTGATCAGAAGGCAGCCAAGAGGAGACTGTGTTACACTGGCCAGACTTGAGCATATATATGAGACCTCAGAGTTTCACCTTCGTAATAACACACTTCCTCTTAGAAGGAGCCTGGGGGGAAATTAAGGGAATCAGACAGCGAGAGGGGAATTAAAAAGTGGGACCAAGCCATGGTTATGCTTTCAGTCCTCCATGTATATTCAACTGTCTCTGTTACAAGCAGGCAGGCAGAAACCCCTCCCCCAGTCCGTCAGCATCTCTCAGCCCAATCAGCATCTTCATCTTCAGTCTCTGGAAGCGAGAGTTCCAGCAGCGTAACAGGAACTTGTAGAGAGGCATGGCTATTTGTGGCAAGGCAAGATCTGAGACCCAGCTCCTGGCTGGAGGACGATCACATATCACAGTCTCAACAATGTTTAAAAGTAAAGTTTAAAGTCTCTTCTGAGAGTCATGCAATCTCTTAAGTGTAATCTCCCATAAAATCAAAATTAAAAGCAGATCACATACTTCCAACACATCGTCTCACAGGATATAAATTACCATTCCAAAACATCATAGTGAGGAAATACTAGACCAAAGCAAGACCAAACACTAAGTGGACAAACTCCAAACTCTGCATCTCCATGTCTGATGTCCAACTTCTTTCAGCCTTGTTGACTGTAACACAATTTTTTCTCTTAGGCTGGCTCCACTCCTTGCTGCAGCTTTCTTCAGCAGGTATCCCATAATTCTGGCTTCTCTAACATCTTGGGGTTTCCAAGGCAACCTCAACTTCACAGCTTCTTGTTCCAGTGTCTGGTATCAACACATGATCTTGTGGGCTCCTCCAAAGGGCTTGCATCACTCTCTAGCTCTGCCCTCTGCAGCACTCTAGGCTCTGGTTGACTCCACTCCACTGCTGCTGCTGTCTTGATGGTCATCCTGTGGTACTGGCATCTCCAATATACTGGAGTCTTCTGCTGCAACTAGGCTATACTTTCACCAATAACCCCTCATTGGCTCTCTTCATAGTGCCAAACCTCAAATTCTTTGCATGATCTCTTCAGTCCTGGGTTTTCAACTGCCTCTGAGGCTACAACTTCACCAAAGGCCTTTCTTGGCCTCTCACAGTTCCAAGCCTTTTCTACTCTCCATTACCCCTTCATATTTTCAAAACCAGTGCCACTTGAGTGATTCTTACACATTACCAAGTCTGGTTGTGAGCAATAGAATTATCTCTGGCACATAACTTTTTGTGCTCTCAAAAAAACACTTCCTAGAAGATTTCACCTCAGTGATGCCAGTCCCTTCTTAATCACCAGTAATTTCTTAGCTCCAGATGAGCAGTATCTATTGTCCCAGTAACCCCTTCTATTCTTGACTCTAAAGCCAAAGCCACATGGCCAAATCTGCTGTGTTCTGCTGCCTTCTGGGGCAGGAATCCTCTTGTTCTAGTACATCTTCGCCAGCTTTCTGTTTTCAATGGCTTCCTTCACTGCCTAAGTTTGGCTGTCCTGGAACTTGCTCTGTAGACTGACCTGAAACTCAGAGTCATCTATCCCAGAAACACCCAGGAGAGGTTGTGTGGTGTGCTGGCCCCTCTGACTCTTTAGTGCTTCTGTTAGGTTTCAGCTTCTGCAACAGACTCCAAGAGAGTTCTTCTAACCAAACTTCATGGATCTGAGTGTGAGCTGATTTTAAAGAGAGAAGGGGGAAGAAGCAGAACACACAGGGATGGATAGAGAGAACTGGGAAGATGGCTCAGTGGGTGAAGCATTTGCCAAGAAAGCATGAGGACACAAAGTTAGATCAACAGAGGCTAGACATGGTAGCAGATGTCTATAATCCTTGCTCCTGTGAAGAGCTTAAAGGTAGAGACAGGAGAATCCCCAGAGTGCTGTGGGCAAGCTAGCCTGGTATACCAGTGGTGACCAAGAGACCCTGTCTTGAACAAAGTAGAAGGTGAGAGCTGACATTCAAGGTTGTCTTCCAACCTCCATGTGAGTCATGTCACATGCACTCACACACAGCTGCACACTCATATGTACAAACATGTTATAAACAGAGATAATAAAATAAATAAATGAAGGATGAAAGAACCCAGAGGTTTTAAAGTTTTCTACCTCTAATCTGCAGGAAAATTAATATCTTATTTCATATCTTGTGGATTAGAACCACAACTGTCCTCCAGTCTGGATGTTCTTCCTCCCGAGTAACAGGTAAAGTGGGAGAGAAGAGATGCCAAGCTGGCAGACTGCCAACTCCTCCATGGTGCCTGGAGAAGGGAGCTGTGTCCAGATGGCTCTGGGTAGGTACCCAGCAGAGCCACTGTGCTGAGAAACACTGTCAAGCAGCCTGATGCCTGAACTGGGGACTGGAGCCACTTAGCTCTCCATCACAGGGCCATCAATCATGAACTTGGGGGGGAAAAAAACTTTCTCAGTGCTAGGGTTTATTATCAAGTTCTAATGAAAATATATGAGTTTTACAGAATAGTCTGAAAAGTGCAGAGTATCTGAATGCAAAGTGGTGAGACTGTGTGATGAGGTGCAAGAGGCAAAGTGACTACCTGATTAAAGCCGTGGGGAAGAGCGAGAATGGAGGCTACAGAGTGAGACTAGGACCATATCTTAAGGAAGGGGTGGGAATCAGAGAAAGAGGTGGGAGGGCAGGAAGGGGGAGGGAGAGAAGGGGGAGAACATTGGCAATACAGAAAAGGGGTCAATTCTGTGGAAGCCAGATTTATATTCAAAAGCTAAGCTTTTTAAATATATATATATATATATATATATATATATATATATATATATATATAATCTTGTATGCATGCCTGCAAGCATTCATGTGGTGGCAAGGTCATGCAACATGTTAGAGGAGAGCATCATATCCCTGGAACTGGAGTTACTGGCATTTGTAAGCTGCCTGAGTGGATGCTGGGTACAGAACTTGGTCCCTTCAAAAAGAACAGCAAGCATTCTTAACTGCCTAGCCATCTCTCCAGCCCCATGGCAAACAAGTGACAACAGCTAACCCCCAACATACACTAATGAAGAAGGGTACATATTCTGCATAGGAATTTAAATGTATGCATAATCCTCGCGCACCCCAAATTTCCTCTTAGCTGAGTTTGGTGGCAGGCTTGCTGTGCGCCCTCCTGCACCAGCTGTGCCTGACTGGCTCTGTCTCTTCACTCTCTCCAGCCATTCTGTTAGACTCATTGTTCTCTTTGTTAGGTAGGATCCAATATTTTCTGTAATATATCATTATTTATTAGGCATTGAAACTGTCTTTTAAAGTCTGTTAGTCGCTTTATTAGGACTCTCGCCATCTTTCCCGTGTTCTGGTAATAAAGTAGCTCACATTCTGAGTAGTCCTCCCTTAACTTTAATTTCTCCATAACCCTGTTATTTTTAGTGTGTGATTTTGTAGAATATGAAAAGAGTTTTTTTTTCAGGGAATTTTCTTCCTGCTCTAATATAAATTCTTGGACAAACTTCCAGGTAAGTTTTATCATGTCGTAATAAAAATTCTTGAACCAACTCGATTCTATACATCATTTACTTAAGTCTAAATATTTTTCAAGAACTGTTTGTTGAAAACAGTTCTTTTTAAGATGACAGCCTTTAATTTTGGTAGAGTGCTGAGATGATTCCTGGGCCCACTTCATCCTGGAGTTTGTTATGTGAGACTTTACCTGAGAACGCGTGACATGAACATCTATTCATCACAGACAGGGAACCAAGGACAGACCAAAGCAGGTGTCATACCACACTTGATGTCTCTGTTCTTCTCTGTTCCTGTGATTAGAACACCAGGATCAAGGCAAGTCATATTTGAAAGCATTTCACTGGGCTTATGGGTTCAGAGGGTTAGGGTATGTGATGTTAGAGCAAAGGCATGGCAAACGAAACATCTGCAAGTTCACATCTAAATCCCTGAGCTGAAGACATAGAAAGAGCTCACTGGGAATGGCCCAAGTCTTCTGAAATCTCAAAGCCCGACCCTAACAAGACAATACCCCTCAATCCTTCCTAAACATTTCTACCATAAAAGAGGACCCCTCCTCAGACATAGAGCCGATAGGGGCCCATTTACACTCAAGCCACCACACTTACGAACCCATTGCTTTGTAGGGTTACTTACAAGAGTATGGTTCAGAGGAGATCACTCATGACACCTGCATCCCTGAGGATCTCAGCATGGCTTGGAGTCAGCTCAGCAGGTCAGACCATCTCTTCCAAGTGACTCTGCCTTCTCCCCACAGTTATTAACTGCTTCCATGATCTTGAGAGGGGCCGGGTGTGTCTTGTTAGCTTCTTGAGACTAGTAGGTTGTTTGCTTCCTGAGGTCTCATGAGCTTCCTCTTCTCTCCAGGGAGAAATGCTTTCATGAAGAAGAAATAGCTGTACCGCAACATATAAGTCCTATATCATTTCTCCCCTAGAAGGTGGACAGAACGTACGGATATGCTGGATCTCAACGCCTTGACAAAGGCAAGGAGATTTTTACAGATGGCATTACAGTCACTGATTAATAAAGATGAGTTAATCAAAAGGGAGATTATTCTGGGTGGGTCTGATTTAATCATGTGAGCCTTCAAAGAGGACCTGATATTCCAAAATACTCCTCCTGGGGTAGGGGTGGGGTCTCTACCCTCTCAGAGGAGAAGGGGATCTCGGAAGGAATTGTGGGAGTTAGTGACTGGCAGGGGGCAGTGATCAGGATGTAAATTGAATGAATAAAAATGAAAAAGAAGAAAAGATCCTGAAAGTCCAAATGGATTTAATCAGCAAAAATTAACTTTTCGGGGGATCTTCCATGATGGCTCAGAAGTTCAGAGTATGTGTTGTTCTGCCAGAGGACCTGAGTTCAGTTCCCAGAACCCATGCTGTATGGCTCACAACCACCTGTAATTCCAGCTCCAGGGACTCAACACCCACAGGCACCTGCACTCCACGTGCATATTCACGCACAATTAAAATTAAAAACCTGTTTTTAATTTTATAACAATTAAAAATCTGTCTAAGTTGACATTTGTTCCACAGTTTATATTTACAAAGGTGAGACACCAGACAGGAATATTTTGGAAAATTTTTCTAATAACAAACAATTGAAATAATTTCAGCATGATTAATCTTTCTTTAAGAAGTGCATCTAGCTTGAAGGGTCCCATTTAGGAGTGAAGAATGACATCTCCATTGCTCATCCCATAATGCCAGCAGGAGAAGCAGAATCCTGCATTCCTTGGAGCTTCACAATAGCACACTGAACTTGGGACCATTCCACATGTCGAAATAAAAAGAAGGTAATTACCCAAATAATTTCACCTTTTTTTTTTTTCTTTCCAAACCTTTCAGCTGAAATAACCAGATAATTACAAATGGCTTATTTTGTATTCCAAGAGCATTTCAGGTCCTGTTTGAATTATTCATATGAATTCTTCCATTGTTCATTTTGACTTTCTAGCATGGAGCTATTCCAAGGCTAAGGAGAAAGTGTGTTGGCGGTGACATCTGGCCCCTGGATGGAGGCCCTGGAGTTACGGGAGAACATTAGCCAACCGGACAGCTGGCAATGTCTTCATTTACTGACCAGGCAGATTAAATACAAGCCTTTCTGGCTCCACTGGGGACATTGCTTTTTAGATCCTGATCAAGAACTTACTGGGATCCTGTAGGATGCCTGAGCCCAGCACTTTGCAGCATGCAGGGCAATAATTATGCTCAATTACAGCCTAGCATGTGGTTTCTGGCATATAAAAATCTCCCCACGGCAAACCAATCTTTAAGGCAAAGGAGAGCCCGTTTTGGCCCTCTTCCATGCTGCTAAATATCCTTTCTTAATTCAGTCTCCAGAGGGCTTCCAGCATTCCAGATCTCTGGCCTGCTGCCACAAAATCCATGTTAAATGATGGCATTGATATTTCCAGGGAACATTAGGACCCAACCTGACACAGGGAGAGCAATGCCTGGTCTCATAGAAACAGAGCCCTGTTGAGATTATGTGATGTGAAACTAAACTAAAAGCAAAGCTCGGAGGTGACCTTACAGTAAACAGCTCCAACTTGGGGTGAATGCATTTTGAAAGGATTCAGCCAAGCCTACCTGTTTGTTCTCTTGTGTGCACATACCCACCAGCTGTTTCAAAAGAATACGTGAAGTCAAGTCAGACATATCAAAGAAACAAATAGAGAGCAAGGCAGGAGGTGCAGAGATATGGGCTAACAGTTCAAAATAGACATCCAGGTAAGACTCAGCTCTCCCCTGCCTGTGCCTCTGGCACACCTGATGGACTGAAAAAAAATAAAGGACTGAAATGCAATTTAGGAATTTGATCTTGCTTAGGAATTGGATCTGATATTGGGAATATCACAAAGTCATTGACTTTTTTGATCTCATTGTTTAAAATATATGCAGGTACACCACAAGGATAATAATTCAGATTTTCTAGGCATTTCAACTTAGCATAATTCCTTAGTGACACTTTCATCACATTGATAAAATACCCTGACAAAACAACTAAAGGTAGAGAGTTGTCTAAGTCAGGGTTTCTATTCCTGCACGAACATCATGACCAAGAAGCAAGTTGGGGAGGAAAGGGTTTATTTGACTTACTTCCACATTGTTGTTGATCACCAGAGGAAGTCAGGACTGGAACTCAAGCAGGTCAGAAAGCAGGAGCTGACGCAGAGGCCATGGAGGGATGTTCCTTACTGGCTTGCTTCCCCTAGCTTGCTCAGTTTGCTTTCGTATAGAACCCAAGACTACCAGACCAAGGATGGCACCACTCACAAGGGGTCCTCCCCACTTGATCACTAATTGAGAAAATGCTTTACAGCTGGATCTCATGGAGGCATTTCCCCAACTGAAGCTCCCTTCTCTGTGATAACACCAGCCTGGGTCCAGTTGGCACACCAAACCAGCTAGCACAAGAGTGTTTATTATGGCTCCCAGTCCAAAGGAGCAGTCCATCTTCTCAAGAAACCCAAGGTAGCTGGGGCATGATGTGAAAAGGTCACATCATGTTCACAGTCAGGAAGCAGAGAGCAATGAGTCAATGCATGCTGCTCAGCTGCCTTTTTCTACTTGCACATTTCTGAACCCAAGCCATTGAATGGTGCTACCCACAGTTGAGAAGACCTTACCTTCTCTATTAATATAAACAAGATAATTCCACACAGGTATGCCCAAAGGTTCATCTTCTACTAAATTCTAGATTCTTTCAAGCTGACCATTAACAAGAAAGCCAGATGCAACAGAACCTGAAGGAGAGTGGAGAGATGACGTGTTGGCTAAGAAATTCGACTCAAGTAAATTACAGTAATGACTAGTAATATACAAAGAAATAGCTATAAATGTCTGTAATACTAAGAGCACAGAATTATGTGTATTGCTATAAAATGGGCACAAATGAAAGTAACACATTGATTATCCAACTAACCAGAATGTTCTATAAAATGTTATATAGCACATAATAACCCCACTGTAAATGTTATATAAAATTAATGTCAGTTTTAAATATCAAACATTTTTATATGCCTATGAAAAGTTAAGCCATTGGAGGAGCAAGTGAGATGTTCAAGATCAGCTAAAAGGATACTAGCTTGTAGTGTCCAAATACGCCTTTTTCTTCTAGAAATCATCCAATATTGACAGAGACCTTCAAAGCTATCCCAATATGAAGGCACTTCTGAGTTCTATAAATCACTACTGGATGATTCACATTTGATGTGAAAGTGTCTGTATTCCTGAAATTAGTCTACAAATTCAACACAATCTACAAGGAAATTCCAATGGCATTTTTATAAGAACTAGAAAAATAATCGCATGAAAACCCAAAAGACCATGAATAACTCAACCAATCTTTAGCAAAAGAGCAACAATGAAGCTAACATAATAACTGGCCTCAAACTATGCTACAGAGCTATGGTAACAAAATCAGAATTATACTACCACAAAACAAATGTGAATGCCCATGGAATAGAATGGAGGTCCAGAAATAAACCCAGACAACTGCCAAAAAGACTATTTCTTTTAAGATGGTGCTAGAATATCACACTGCACTCTAAATTTATATCTCTATACCTGTAGATGAGTGTAGCTCTTGGGTATCAACAGAGAAGTTCTTTTATGTAGTGGTCAGCAGTTAATATAGACGCTCACAGCTGGTCAACTGGAGAGTGTCTGGGGAATGGTCAGCCATAAACGGAGCATCTATATCTCTCCCAAAGGCTCAGGTAACATCTTGCAGAGGAAAGATCATAAGAGACAATAGTTCAAGAGGATTGGGGCAAAGTAGTGTCTCTGGACATAAGATGCTGCTATGCTTGCTTCACCATGTCTACAAAAGGCCAATTTATATTCTAACAAGGAGGGAGTACTTAAGAGCCCACATCCTAACTGAGGAGCTACTGAAAGTTGATCACTGCTGGGAGAGGGAGAGTTCTTTTTCTTTTCTTTTAAATTTTTATTTTATGTATGTTGGTATTTTGCCTATATGTGTATCTGTGAAGGTGCCAGATCCCACGAAATTGGAGCTACACACAGTTGTGAGCTGCCATATGGATGCTTATAATTGACCTGGCATCCTCTGGAAGAACAGCCGTTAAGAACTACTGAGCCATTTCTCCAGCCCCAAGAGTCAGTTTTCTTCAAGGGTGTAGCCACTACTAGGCTGACCATGTTTCTGTGGGTAACCGTATAACCATGTGTGTGTGGGTAGCACAAATCGGACTTTCTGAGTTATTTCAAGACAAGACATAACCTTAGGAATGGGATTAAGAAGGGAACTGTATCTGGGAGGAGTTACAGGGAGGAGTGGAAGTGAATACGTTCAAATGCATGCTGTCCATGTATGGAATTCTCAAATAATTTATTGAAGGTTATTTTAAGCCATAAATAAATAATATCTATGTAAAGAATATTGATAAAATGGAATTTCCAAGTGTAGAAGAATGAAACCTTTCACAAAACAGTACAAAGTCGACCAAGGACCTTAAGGTAAGACCTGAACTCAAAACTCCTGGGAGGAAATGTAGGAAAGACAAGGTATGTGGAAGGGCAAGGATTCTATTTCAATTCCAAGGGAAATAAAGCCAAGAACTGACAGATGAGATTACATAAAATAAAAAACCTCTGGACAGCACAGGAAGCAATCACCAAAATGAAGAGGCAACCTGAAGAATTGGAGAAATTTGACAATTGCACATCAGTCTGGGGATTAATATATAGTATATATGAGGAATTGTAAAATTTACATACCAGAATGCCAATCATCATCCAGTCAGTGAATGGGCTGAATAAATCAATTTGGAAAGAAGAAATACAATTGATTCATCCTTAGCTATGGAAAAATGCAAATGAAAACTACTTTGGAATTCTGTCTTAGCCCATTCAGAATAGCTGCAATCAAGAGTAAATGTTGGTGAGGAGGATACAGAGAAAGAAGAACATTCATTCACTGCTGGGGGAATGAAAACTTCTCCACCCTCTAGGAAAATCATATGTTCATTCCTCAGGACAACTGAAGTAGAAACACCATATGACCCAGCCGTACCACTCCTGAGTGTACAACCAATGGACGTTTAGTCAGCATACTGTGGAGATACTTTCAGATTCATGTTTACAGCTGCTGTGTTCATGGTGTCCAGGAAATGAAACTAGCCCAGAGGTTGTCAATGGATAAAGAAATGTGGCACATATATGTGGTGGTTGGAATATGCTTGGCTCAGGGAGTGGCACTATTAGGAGGTACGGCCTTGTTGGAGGAAGTGTGTCACAGTGAGCAGGGGTTTAAGACCCTTGTCCTAGCTGCCTGAAAGTCTGTCTTCTCCTGTTTGCCTTCAGAACAAGATGTAGACCTCTCAGCTCCTCCTGCGCCATGCCTGCCTGGAGGCTTCCCAGCTTCCCACCATGATGATAATGGACTGACCCTCAGAACCAGTAAGCCAGCCCCAATGAAATGTTTTCCTTTATAAGAGTCTCCTCGGTCATGGCATCTCTTCACGGAAATGGAAACCCTAACTAAGATAATAGACACAATAGAATTTTATACAACTGTAAAAATATGAAATCATAACAATTGCAGAACATGGATACTACTGGGAATCATTATGTTAAGTGAATCAATACATTTTTGCCTCATATGCAGAACTTAAAATGTGTGTGTGTGTGTGTGTGTGTGTGTGTGTGTACCTGTAATAGAGAAAGTATATGAGAGTGAGTGAGCATATTTGTATGTGTGTACACATGTGTGCATGTGTACATGTGTGTGTGTTCTTAGTTGTCCTGGCAGGAATGGGGCCATTCTAAAGAGGCACGTGAGTCCCTCCCTTTGGCTAGCTAATACATTACCAAAACCTTGTACTCCAAGAAGTTGATTTCTCTGGAACTCTCACACTGGGAGAAGAAAAAAAGCTAAAGCCTAGTGCTAGTGAATAAATGAGGAAGACAGGGCTGGTGAGATGGCTCAGTGGTTAAGAGCACTGGCTGCTCTTCCAGAGGTCCTGAGTTCAACTCCCAGCAACCACATGGTGGTTCACAACCATCTGTGATAGGATCTAGTGCCCTCTTCTGGCCTGCACTCATATATGCAGGAAGAATGATGTATATATAAAATAAATAAATCTTTAAAAAAGAAAGGAAGGAAGGAAGGAAGGAAGGAAGGAAGGAAGGAAGGAAGAAAGAAAGAAAGAACGAAAGAAAAGAAGGAAGGAAGGAAAGAAGGAGAGAGAGAGAAAGAAAGAAAGGAAGAGAGAAAGAGAGAGAGAGAGAGAGAGAGAGAGAGAGAGAGAGAGAGAGAGAGAGAGAAATAAGGAAAGAAAGGCCTTGTGTATGAGTTCAAGAGGAATACTGAAATGGGTTGCTGTGGGTATGTAGTATAAAATAAGAGTTGTTCATATCATGGACAGACAGACAGACAGACAGACAGACAGACAGACAGACA
>JADRCD010168891.1:0-18301 GCA_019843815.1 Montemys delectorum | reverse complement strand
AGAGAGAGAGAGAGAGAGAGAGAGAGAGAGAGAGAGAGAGAGAAGGAAGGAGGGAGGGAGGGAGGGAGAGGGAGAGGAAAAGGAAGAGGGAGAGGGAGAAGGAGAGGGAGAGGGAGAGGGAGGGAGGGAGGGGGGAAGAGGGCTTCCCTGACCAGCTGGAAGGAAGGAGTAGAGAACTCAATGGCAACTTCAGGCCTCTTCCTTCAGAGTAAGCACAGAGAAGGGGAGCTATTTGTCCCACTGTTTGCTTGGCACCCATGAACAAATTTCTCAGGCTATACAATGGACTCATTCTTAAACTTTTAAGTACTATACACACTGGTCACAAGGATAAGGGAGCAGGATAAAGAGAGAACAGACACAGTGTCAACATTCCATTAAAGTGATGCTGAGCTCACATTCTTCAGTTCAGCAGTTCATCCTTACACTTGTCTGTGTCTCAATAATGCGGAATGGAGAGTGAACATCCTTGTCAGTCACCACACATAACTTATCTTTAACACACAATCAATACAGAACATCAGGAGAACCACACAAAAGAAAAGATCGTCCAAAAAAGTGCAGTTCTACCAACATGTATTTTTCTGCAATAGACAGTCTGTTATTTTCATTTATTTCAGTAATAATTTCTTGTAGAATGTCTCTATAATCTTTAAGAACTTTTCAATATGGTACAGCAAGTACTAAGGATAACTAAGTTAATGCTGCCTAGCGCTCCTTAGCCACCCTCAGCTCCTCAGCTGTTCTCGTTATGAAAGGTCATATAAACCTAAAGAACTTCCTTTTGTCCTTTCCTGATCATAATCTAGAACTACAAACCCCATTATTGCCAAACAACATAAGTCTTATATTCCTATCACCACTCTTCAAGTTCAGAAGAGAAGTCACTCAGGAAATACCACATAGGGACATGACACATATAGACCTGGTGACAGTTGAAAACTTAAAGTCTCAAGGCTGCAAATCAATTTCCAACCCCAAGGTTGCCTTGAAATCTGCTGAGGATTCCAGAAAACGCTTTATGTACTATATAACCGTTAAAGCTCTTGAAACGTACAAAACTCAACTATTAAAAAACCCTACTTAGCATACTGGGGTAAATGTAGAAATTTCTATCCTCATTTGAAGTGTGAGATTTTTAAACAGACTTACCTGTTGGACTATTTGATGGTATTCATTAAGTATACTTTTCAGCTGCCAGCTACACAGTAATCTAAAATTTTAACAGGAAAATAGTTTGTGCATTGTTTGCTATTACAAGGAGAAAATGTCTTTGAATGCTAACAAACATGTAGATACAATCAAAAGAATCACAAAAGCATAATTCAAATAAGTAAATAAAAATATTAACTACTCATACTGCTAAAAGTCTCATCTTCAAAATGCTAGTATCAATTTTACTTCAAACATAAATAACTGCTATCAGTAAGCTACAGATTAATAATGCAGCTTTGCTAAACTATAATGTAGCCAATTAAAAACTTCCATTGAACTAGACACTTCATCACAATAGGCAGATATAATACAAAGTTTGGGTCGTAATATGTCAAATTTACACTTGAAAAGCCTATGGTATAATGTATCCTCCAAATTCTAGATTAATATAACTGAACAGATATTTTTAATTATATAGATAATGATAAGTCCATTGCCACCAGCTCACCTCAACACACACAATACAGGTAGGTCAGTGTAGTGGCTATTCCTGGTTGTCAACTTGACTATGTCTGAAATGAACTACAATCCAGAATTAGAAGGCTCACCTGTGGCCCTAATCTGGAGGCTGAGAGATACAAGTTTCTGACCTGAATCTTGGCATGGAGACCTTGAGGAATAGTGGCTATGAATCCCATAGGATTAACATAGAAAGCTCTATGAGTTCAAGATCATCTGGGATTAAAGGTGTCGTGGCATAGTGGCTATAAATCCTAGAAAATTAAGACTGGAAGATCTACGAGTTCAAGCAAGGTCATCTGGGGTTAAAGGTGTGGTGGCACACACCTTTAACCTGGGCCACACTTTTTGCTGGAGACCTATATAAGGACATTGGAAGAAGGAAGGCTCTCTCTGCTTCGCCTGCTTGCCCTGTGGGACTGAGCAATTGCTGGATCCTTGGACTTCCATTCACAGCTGCTGCCTCGACTGTTATTGGGAGTTGATTGTTGGGAGTTGGACTACAAACTGTAAGTCATCAATAAATCCCTTTACTACATAGAGACTACCATAAATTCTGTGACTCTAGAGAGCCCTGACTAAGACAGTCAGTAACTACTTAAAAGAAATTACTTTAATTATCTAGATTTAGAAAGTCTGAATTTGCAGAGCTGGCTTGGTAGTTAAGAGTTCCTTTTCCAGAACATCCAGATTAGATTCCCAGGACCCACATGGCAGCTCATAACTGTTCATAACTTCAGTTCCAGGAAATCAATGCCCTCACCTAGTGTCTGTGGGCAACAGACATAAATGTAGCTCACAGACATACACAAACAGAACATTCATATACATAAAACAAAACAAAACAAAACAAAAACAAACAAAAAAACTCAGTAGGCCAGGCATGGATCCCAATACTTGGGAGTCAGAGGCAGAGATCTCTGAGTTGGAGGTCAATATGGTCTACACAGTGTTCGAGGACAGCCAGGGCTACATAAGAGACACTCTCCAAAAAATCCGTGAAGGAAGGAAGGAAGGAAGGAAGGAAGGAAGGAAGGAAGGAAGGAAGGAAGGAAGAAAGGAAGGGCGGATGGAAGGAAGCAAGGAAGGATAGAAGGAAGCAAGGAAGGATGGAAGGAAAGGAAGATTGGAGTGATTAAGGAAGTAAGTCCGGGTTTCCCAAACCACTTCCGTTCTAGCCCACTACTCCGTCCACTCTTGTGCTAAGTTCCATTCCCACCACATCTCCTCTGGTAGTAGCAAAGCAGTTTTTTATTTGTTCCTCCAGCAGGAGGTTCTTAGCCAATTTGCTTCCATCCCTTGTTACCAACTTGGCCTCTTACTAATTATACCTTTATTGTGGCATTCCCTAGTTTATTCTTGCTATATATCTCCTCAAAGAATTGAGCTGTTTAATACATATTATCTTGCTTCGGTATCCACCTATCTTTTCTACGTACCAATTTCCAGTTTTCAATTTCCTTTTTAGTCACTCATTCCCTATAAACCCAATACCACCTCTACCTGTGATTCATCATAAAATCCTGTGCTTCTCATAAACTGTTCTGCTGTCCTTCTCTTAACTCTCGGACACTGAGGAGAGAATTGAGGTTTGTGGTGACCCTGACATCTCCAGCCCTAGCTTCTGAGGAGCTGTTCCTGCCCACATCAATTTTACTCTGAACACCCAGTCCAAGGCAACTGAATGATTCTTCACAAATTACTAAATTATGCGTGGGCAATAAATATCAGTGAGTAGCTGGGAACTGGGGTAGGGGGCAAGTCATCTAACCATCTCTATCACCCCTTAAATCAGAACTTGTTAGGTTAAGTGTACACAACTGTTCTTACTGCTTTCAATAAAAACAAACAGCAAAAGGTTGTGCTGTGAAAAGTCACAGTGCAGTGATTCACAATGACAAAGTGCTTTGGAAGAACCAGAGTGTGTTGGGAATATTGGAACTATGCTGAAAAGTACCTCAGGCAAAACTGCAGCCAGCAGAATCATGGCTTCTCTGGCCACCCATGCCCTAACATACATATGTATCCAAGCAAACAGTACCTCACCTTGCCTTCCTGAGCTGCAGGTCTTTAGGCAGCACTATTCTGAGGTGGAAGTCACTTCCCTGTGAAAAAGAAAAGTGCAAATTTCCTTCTTTCACTTAATGCTGAAAAGTTAAAGTCAAACAAACATATTTTCCTACATTTATAAAGGATATCAAATTTAGCTAAACTTTTTGTACTTGGAAAATATAAGGTATCTATAGATAGATAGATATAGATAGATAGATAGATAGATAGATAGATAGACAGACAGACAGATAGATAGAGATAGAATGCATTTGATGAAAAGTAATATTGAAAAATTCTATGTTGAAAACTTTACAACCACTGGGAAATCACACAACATTAAGACAGGAGCATGGTTTCAAAGAAAAAGACAAAAAAAATACTATGAAAGTGTTAACAAACATATAGAAATTTATTTCTTAAAATATAAATTCACCAAAAAGGATATTCAGCTTTCAAATTTGCAACTTTCTAAATTTTAATAAAATGAAAATACATTGTTATATAATCTAGGATTTTAGATAAAAGAGAAATAATTTTAAGGCCTAAAGAGATGTCTCAGTAGGTAAGCACACTTGCTCTACAATCATGAAGAATGATCCCAGTACACATATACAAAATCTGCAACCCCAGAGCTCTGTACAGGAAAGGCAGGAGGATAGCCTCCAGCCTAGCTCCAAGATCAAGAGAGTACATCTCAAAACAGAAAAGAATGATAAAGCAGGACAGCCAATGTCCTCTGCAACTGACATGTTCATGAACATGCACAGCCACACATACATAGGTGCGTACCACACATATACGCATTGAAGCAGATATGTCCACATGTGTGTGTGCATATACATGCACACATGCACAAGCACACGTATCCACACACATACATGCACACATTTTCCCACGCACTCTGTAACAATTTCATTTGGTGAACCTTCAATAAATAAAATAGGCAATATACTAATTTTTAAAGTCTAAATATTCGGTAGTTATACAAATTTTACTCAGGAGGCTAAGGAAAGGAAAGAGTGTTCTCTGGAAACACACTTAGCTTCACTTTCTTTCAAAAGTGAATAGGTAAACAGTCTAAACTCTGTAGCTTAAATTCGGTGATACATGTGAATCTGAGCAAAAATAAGCAAGAAAAGACAAACAGAACTGTAATCTTTTACTCCAACAATATAAAATGAAAAGAGTAATAAAATTCTTGAAAAACAATTACTGTGTGGAATTTTAGCAGACTCCCTCAAAGCAGATTCCAAACGAGAGGAACACAATTAAATGCACCCCATAACCTTTACTTTCATGGTAATATCACAGTTCTGACTTTCATTACATTTAAATGTCCTTTTAAAAAATGAAACAAAATGTACTACTGACCTTTTCAAAAGGTCAAGAAACAATAATTCACTCTTTCATTAAAGCACTAAGAGGTATTATGTAGTAACTTTAGCCTAACTTCATAGACACCCCACACAAAGGTGTAAGAATGGTAGGAAATTCACCATGTACACGAAAACAGCAGAGCAATTCTACTTTACCTGAAAGAATAAATGCAAAGTTTTAGGAAATCCAGTCACCATAAAAAGCCAAGTGTCATAAATGGACCAATACTTAATTATTCCAAGAAAATATACAAACAGCATTTCTGTAATTAAAGCACCTAAACGGTATTCCTCTTTCTCAGAAAGCAGATTTTTCCAGCTTCCAGATAACAAAAGTACTAAGAGTGTATAAACCTGAATGTCCTGACATAACTTTCCCAAAAACCTAGAGTGAATAATAATATAAGCAAATAAAATGACAAAGAAATACTATGTTTGCAACCAGAAGTCAGAGAACACAATAAATCTGTAATTAATTGTAACAGGGATGAAAATTACTTTTGAGTAGAGCTCATTCTGGGTTCCGAGAGCAATGAGAGTTAAAAGTGTTATTTTAAAAATTCACAGAAGAATATGTACAAAAAGACTAACAAAGACTTGTAGGAGAACTGAGCAGTGACAATAAGGAAGAGATCTACTATGAACCACAAGCCAAGGAGAGGTGGCCGGTGGCCACGGCTGTCACTCTCAGCACTCAGAAAGATCATACAGGGCAATGCTGAGTCGGAGGCTTTCCTGGACCTCATAGTGAGATACTATTTTTAAAAAGGCAAAATGAAAGAGTCAAGGCGATGTCTGAAAACATTTCAGAGCAGGAAAAGATAGGACAGAAACACCCTTTGGAAACTACACATTAGAAAGAAAACAATAACTGCGGGAAACTGAAGCTTTTTTGACAGAAATAAGAACCTACCATGCATAATCACTCCCTCAACCCCTCCCCTAAATAAACCATTAAATAAACTGCATTTTCCTTTACCAACAGAAGAGGGTATTCTTGAATCAGAAATTTCACAAACTATTGCAAACAGCAAAACACAACCCCCAAAGATCTGTGGCCCCAGTCCAAAGGAGCTGTGACACAAACACAGAGCATGAGAAGTAAAGGGTAATGATGGAGCCTGGGAGAGCAGAGCCCAGAAACACACACCAATTATATACAGACTACAATATCAAGAAATGAACATTTCAAGACTGAAATATCTATAAACCAAGACCAGAAACTAAAAAGAGCTATGACCATATTGACTAAACTCAGAAAGAAAATTAAGCAAACAAAAAATGACATTAAGACAAGAGAGTAAGTTTAAGCATGACATGGAAGAATGTAGTTAAACAAAATTTCATAACTGTGGAGTAATAGCAAGAAAAATGCCAAATGACCATGAAAAAAAATATGGTTGAAATAGAAAGTGCCAGAGAAAGTCCAATACACTTACAATAGGAGACCCTGAAAGAAGGAGATAGTAGAAAAGGATACTTACAATCATAGCCTAACTTCACTGTTTTGGACGTTCTCACACTAAAATGGACATGAGAAAATGTACTCATGATAATCCAGTCTGAAAAAAATACCAGAATTTAAAAATAAGGAAAAAGGGCGAGAGAGATGATTCAGTGGCTAAAGGAACTTGCCATCAAGCCTTAGTCTCTAATGGTGACCCATCTTCCTCTTACCCTCTGGCATCCAGAGTACACGCTGTTGTTGCATGTACCCGCACACACTTGCGTGCACATACACATATAAGATAATGTATTTTTTTAAATAACAAAAAATAAATGAGTTTTTAAGGAAAATAACAAAACCTAGGAGACAGATTATGCAAAGCAGTATTGTTTTGGAAGGAGGAAGTCGAGGAAAGAATCCATGGCTTCACACACAGTAGAATGCACTCTACCACAGAACTAACTCCTAGGTTCAGTCTACAAAGAAGTCGTTCAGCTCACTCAATCCTGGTGTAGTCCAACCAGCCAAAGTACAACTCCTTGTAATATAAAAACCATTAAATACAGCACCCAGAAAAGTATTGTTTCATGAGTACAGCTTGGCTCACATTTAACAAAAATAAAAGGAAGCTTTAAAACAGTTGAACTCTCCTCAAGTAATTTACCTACCACTTACAACAAAAAAACATTCACAGTGGGTATCCTGACAATGTGTATTTGACATTCAAAGAAGAAGAAAACTACAGCCCATAATGGGGAGATAAATCAAGAGACACAAATATAAAAACAGCATGTATTATAGACTCCAAGGGAAACTAGCTGCCATCTTATAAAGGTAGTCATGCATGTTATGAGATCAGGAACTGAGGCCTCTGGACAGTATCTGTGTAGGGAATCTTGAAAGCAAAGTCTCTATCACTACTTAACTTTTAGAGAGTCAAAGTCCTTGCAAGAGTCTTAACTGGAAGTTCATGAGAGACCCTGATCAGGACTCACCAACTCAGACGCTTTCCAATTCCTGACTTGGGGAAACAGGTAATTACTTTGCTGTTTCAAGGCTTACAAAAGCAAAGTAGCAAGAGGTGACCAGTACAAGAAGCATCATCATAGACCCAAAGGGCATTAACTGCAAGGCCAACAGGGGCTGGGGAGATAACTCCGTAGATAAAGCATTCGCCCTGCAAACCTAAGGACTGAAGGTGGGATCAGAGATCCGAAATAAAAGCTTAATTCTGGGCAGGCAAAGACAAAGCATCTCAGAGACAAGATGGCTGCCGAGACCACATAGAACTGGCAAGTCCATGTTCAGCAAGACAGCAAGTAATATGAAAAGTTATTGAGGCATACATCCAATGTAAACCTCTGGACTCCTACACACACACACACACACACACACACACACACACACATCACATAAGAAAGAGAGAGAGAGACAGAGAACAGAAAAGGGGGAATATCATAAATAACTTTGTAAATCAATATATTCAGAAACCTAGATGAAATTAACTCTTTGACATAAACTACCAAAGCTCACTCAAGACAAAAGGGCCTAATAATAGAAAACACACTTTTCCTCTATTCATAAATGATTCATTCATGTAAAAACTGATTGTCTAGGTATCAAAGGTGATATTTATAAACAATGCTAATTGTGGTGCAACAAAACCATAAATTCTAACAAAGATTAAAAACAGAACATTTTGAATAAAGAACTACACATGGAAATTATATAAGCTCCAAAAACCAGTGATGAGACACTATACAGAAGTATCTACAGGACCCTTTTAAAACAGCAGGATGAGGGCAATGCAAGACCAAATGTAACACCCTAGAAGCATAGAAACAGAAAGTGTGAGGTCACTGGCTGATTCAGGACAGTGCAAACAAAATAAAGGAAGCAACACTCATAATCACACATCAAAAAGAAGTAAGATGGGAAAGTTATTCCTTATAACAAAGCGTCAATTCATAGACAGAAAGGCATGATAGTGTTAGAAAAGGCTTGAGAGATTTGGCACCAACCACTATTATTTAGCTATTTAAGCCAAGAGTCTAGTATTTAAAAACTGCAGTATACAAAACCAATGCAGAGACCCACAGCCAAACATCAGATGGAACTTGGGAGTCTTGTGAAAGAGTTGGGGGAAGGACTGAGGGACTTGGAGGGGACAGGGACTCAGATCTCCACAAGAAGACCAAAAGGCTCAACTAACCTGGACCCTTGGGGGGCTCCAAGAGACTGAAGCACCAACCAAAGAGCATGCATGGGCTGGATCTGGGCCTCCATACACACATATGTAACAAAAGTGCAGCTTGGTCTTCACATGGGTCCCTCAACAACTGGAATGAGTCCTGCCCCTGACTCTGTTGCCAGCCTGTGGATCCTATTCCCCTAACTGAGCTGCTTTGTCTGACCTGGGAGAAGATGTATCTAATCCTGCAATGGCTTCAGGTGCCTGGTGGGCTGGTACCTGGGTGGGGGGGGGCAGCTCCCCTCCTCAGAGAAGAAGTGGAGGGGAGGTTAGAGGAGGGTCTATGTGAGGGGGAAATGGGGAGAGTGATCAGGATGTAAAGTGAATAAATAAATTAATTAATGGGAAAAAAGGAACTAAAATGAATGAATGAATGAATGAATGAATGAATGATGCAGTATATAGGTGAATGTGTAATGGCCCAAAGAACCTCACTGAAAAGTACTTGTTAGTTTCAAAAGAAGATCTGGCAGAAGTCACACTAACCTGGTAACTGGCATTTTAATATCAACACTGGGAGTAGCTGACTTTTTGTGCCTTGAAGGGAACACAGCACAGTTTCTGGGATGCCTCTGCCCAAATACATTACCAGAATTCAATGGTGAGAAAATATCAAACCTAATAAGCTTAACTCTTAAAAATAAAATTCAAGTTAATAAAAACACAGACTAAGAACTGCTCCAAAAGAAGAAATAAGATAATTAAATACTCCGTGAAAATTTACATCAGATAGCAGTTGTAGTAACTGTACTGAGGTGAGGTTTGAGTGGACCCTTGTTTTATGAAATGAGGGCTAAATTATTTACAGATCAAGCAGCAAGAAATGTGTCTATGACTTCATCTCAAAGGGTCAGGAAAGTATATACACAGGACCAACCACAATCACACTCAGGATCAAATCAGTTGTGCTGGATAGCTTTTAGACAGTGCTTAAGATTTAAAGGAGATGCTTAAGGAATAAAAAATTAGAAATTACCTACATCAAAGGCTAATTTGTTTCCAGTCTAATCTGATGGCTGTAATTGTTTTCTAAAGGGCTATTGGAGATACAGACAAGTTATGTAAAACACTTGCTTCTGCTCTCCTGTGCAACACTTGCCTGGCATGTGAATGGCTGCAGGTTCAAGCCCCAGGACAGATATGCACGTGCATGCACACACACACACACACACACACTTGAACTTTTCTGAATGTTTCTGTAAAAGTGAAAAACATTTAAACTAGAGTATTTCAACATTTATGCAAGAGGTGGCTAACTCGCTTCCGTCTATGATAATAAATTTTAGGCATTCTTTGAAGGGTCACATGGTTTGAAAACCTATAAGGAAGCCCATGCTTCCTGTGTGTATATTCATCACACAGCATTTTCTTAACTCCCAGTAATGCTTAGGGACAAGTTTTACTTTTTGGAAAATTTGATATCTGCTCGGTATTCTAGAGATTGTTGCTTCAACACAAGTGGAAATTAATGACTCCTGTCACTAAAGGGCAAGTTACGCGCGGCTGAGTTTAATATTCAGAGGAAAAGTCCATAGTCAGAATCTTAAATTAAGGTAATTTGTTGTACCATGGGGAGTGGAGCTGGGGTAAGATTTTCTTTTTAAACATCCAGAGTTTCAGAGGTAACTGACATCATCATAGTTACTTAGTCTCCCTAAATTTCCCAGGACTTGATTTCAACTATAAAATGATGAGTTTGGGATTTTTCTGTTTGTTTAGGTTCGGCTTAACAGTGGACCCTGAGTGCTGTATAAATCAAAATCGTGAGTGTAGTAACACATCGCCTAGATGAACTCTGGTTAAGACCTTCAGAACTGCACCTCCCTCTTCCAGCACCAGCCAGGCACAGGCAGGCCATCCCGCCCTCCCTGTGTCGCCCGGCGTCTCCGCCTAGCGACCGCGCATGCGCAGAGCCATCGGCGCTGCTTCACCGGTCTCTGCTACGCTCGCCCAGCCAGCCCGCTAGAGACGTCGCGGTCAGGCTGTGCCGCGAGTGACAGGCTCTCGCGCGACAAAACGACCCCGCAGGGTACCTGAGCTGAAATGAATCCCTCATACACAGTTTTCTCTCGGTTCTGAGGAAGCAGCAGCGGGAAATGGCGCAACAGGTTTGCTTCTGGGTCGGCCATGGCGCACAGGAATGGCCGCCGCACATGCGCAGTCTGGCGGAGGGACGGGGCGGAAACGCGCTTCGGCGGGAAGTCTGGAGATCCCAGCCCTGGTGGCTACCGCAGCCCTGACCTGTACAACAATTAACTGGGCGGCCAACTGGTCTCCTTAGCAGGGGAAAGGAAGATCACTCTCAAGTCCACAGGTCTGACTGATCGGGATTATTCTGACCTTGACTGTCAAAAAAATAAAACCAGCAAAATCCTCTTGTTAGTTTTATTGAAGACTGATGCAACTCCAAAGCTGACTTTCTTACCTGCCAGAGCTTTTACAGTGTTCCTACAGCATACAGTCTTTACCCTGAACCTGCACCATCACCTCTCCTGTTCTTGTGTTTGCTCTGGACTACTCCCAGTATACCCATCAACCAACTGCATATGTAAATAAATTGTACAGTCAATACATCGTGTATATTGTATGCTGATTCAGTGTTGTACGGTGTTTAATTAGATATATTTGAAAGAAGCCCATGTAAATTGAGAGAGATTCAATATATTCTTGAGGTAGTACACTTTGACAAACTTTCCTATACATTTTGCTAACATAGGGATGGTTACTCATGCACTCTTTACTAAATATAGATTTAAAAAACTTGTTACCATATGATAATTTGATATCACAATAAGTCACTTTTGATTCTACTATTTTTTTAAGATCACTGTAATATGTAAGTAAGATTGTGCAAAGATGAATAAGATATTCCTCCTTCCTGTTATTGCCCTCATTGAAGATTGGATTTTAAAAGATTAATAGCCTGGCAGAATTTGTCACACTATTCTGGATGCTTATAGAACACAAGAATACTGTACATTAGGTTACACTAAGACAGTGGTTCTCCACCTTCTTAATGCTGCAACCCTTTACTGCGGGTTCTCATGTTGTGGTGACACCCAACCATAAAATTATATTGTTGCTTCTTTGTAACTGTAAATTTACTACTGTTGTGAATCACACCTCAAGTGTTTTTGGAGAGGTTTGCCAAAGAGGTCACAACCAACAGGTTGACAACCACTGTGATAAGAGTTTCTCAAGATGTGACTTAGATTGCAGTAGTATCAGCACTAAAAAACTTACACAACTTTAGATTCACAAAAGTAATCTTCCACCATTGAAATCCCTTCTCTAAGAGAGCTCAATAAAGGCCATCAAATCTGAGACATGTGTAGGTAGCAGTCCCATAGACCTGGCACTTGTAAATAGCTAATCCGAACTGGCAAAATACTGAGAGAGACAGATGAAACTCTAGAGCAACTTCTGAAAGTAGCTGAAATGTCCGTAAGTGCTTGAATGGCTCATCAGACATTCATACACAGCATCCCAGTACAGTACTAGAAATGGTATTGCCTTCCATGTAAATGATGAAGGGGTTCATGCAAATCAATCCAAGAGAACTCAAGACAATTTCTTATTAGCACTTTTCCACGATCCAGTCTGCCTCTTAAAGCACTTATCTACCAAAGTAACTCTGTGGACAGAATGAGTCTCTTTGTCCACTGCCTCATCACTGCTGCTGCCCCCAACTCAGCTTAATGGCTACATGAACTGCCAGCTTTGGTTGGCCACCAGCTCCCCTCCTCCCACAGGGCCATCATGATAACCACCACTTGCTAAAGCTGCAATTGAATTCCAGTTTCTCACATAGGCAACTTCAGTGTCTGCCAGTTTTCTGCCTCTAATTTGTTTGTTATATGAATTCCAGGCAAAAGATGAGAAATAAAGCTATTTCTATATTTCTCACACACCTTTAACTCTAACCTAAAGATTCCCAAATTCTGGTAATAGGATCCCTCTGGTGTGTTTAACAACTCTACAAAAGATTCTAATGTATGCTGAAGTATCATCTGCTCAGTCATGCAACTAAGTTATTAAAAATGTTTACATTATATACTATGTGATGAGGATATATTTAAGGGTATTCAACAGTAGGACCATGCAAGATTAAGAAGATGTGTAATATCAAGAACTAAATACCTTTTTTGTTAAGACCTGCCATTTTCAGTACTTCAATATTTTGCATCATGCTTTTCATGTGGAAATTTTTAACCTTCCTTGAACATCTTTCTCAGATGCTCTTTATGGGAATTTTTCTTGTCTTCTGAAATTATTGCTATGCTGGACCATTTAGTATATTCCCTGGTTCAGTAGTAACTATTTGTGTAATGTCTTATCCTACTCAGGCTGCTATCACAAAAGTATCATAATTTCAGTAGCTTCTAAGCCAAAAGAGCTTTATTCTTTGCTGTTTCCAAGTAGAGGAAGCCTAGAATCAAGGCTTAAGTTCTAACTTTGATATCCATGATATCCAGTGGAGGATTTCCCTCAAGAAACTAATCTTTTCCTTATAATCTATGTAATACTTACTGTTGTCATTGAGTCCTTGCCTCTGAACTCTCATTATTAAATAAATAGGAATTTCCCCCCCAAAAAAATGTATTAATGAACACTATCTCATTATTGAGAGAAATAGTCTTGTTTCTTTTCATGGTGAATAAATGTCTAAATGAGCATTTCCCAAAAATAAATCCAGTAAACTAAGAAATCTATCTGCTACCAAACAAAACAAAACAAGAATATTGCATAAAGACTTACTAATTCAATGGTCCAACCACTGTGCTGAGGTGTTCTAGACTGAGAATTTATGCCACCCTCAGTTCATTGTGATAAGCTATTGTTTACAAGAAGCACAATAAGAACTGCTGAGAAAGCTGGGCAGTGGTGACACACACCTTTAATCCCAGCACTTTGGGAGGGAGACACAGGCAGATTTCTGAGTTCAAGGCCAGCCTGGTCTACAGAGTGAGTTCCAGGACAGCCAGGGCTAGCTACACAGAGAAAACCTATCTTGAAAAAACAAAAATAAAAACAAACAAACAAACAAAAAAACTGCTGAGAATATTCAGGATATTTTAACATGAGAAAGCAAAGGAAATAGTTCTATCCCCATAAGTATGCTTTAACTTTGGGGGTATCTCTTATAAGCTACACAAATATCCATTCCAAATTCCAAGCTTTATTCTTCAAACATTGTAGTTCTGGAAAACTGAATGTTGTAACTTAGAAAACTTACAAAAAGCATTCTGGTGAATGAAAAATTGAGCTAGAATTGTGATTTGTGATTTGAATAGGAAGGACTCCATTCTCATTCTCTCATTCTTACCCCTGCCCCACCCTGTCTCTCTGTCTCTGTGTGTGTGTGTGTGTGTGTGTGTGTGTGTGTGTGTGTGTGTGTGTATGTGTGTTGTGTGTATGTCATCTTAGTTCTTGCTATGCTTAATCACTTAGTATATTTTCTGGTGCCTCATTGGTTACTTACTGAAGGTCTTTGTCATAGAGGAGAAGGACCTATCAGGTGGCAAGTTCAGTTAGAATTTGTTCCACAGCAGCTCCTCTAATTCTGATATGCCCACAGAAAATGTCCTGGGCCATGCTCAGCAGCCCACTCAGGGAGGCCTGCAGCTCACTAGCTAACCCTAAATGGTCTACAAAGGCCCATTATTCAACAGCTGAGCGGAGCCTTTGCAAAGAATGTAAAGAATCACCAGTCTTAATATGATTCAGTCATCACCTGATACCCCCAGTACATGACATTAATATTGACTTTGTCTCAAGGAGTGTTGGTTGTCAATTGCTATCAGTAGAAGAAGACAGGATACCTGCAGTGACTTTATTGAGATAAACTAGAGAGATTCTTCAAGTCTGTTGAGAAGAGAACTAAAGGCAGAAATGTGGGAGATACCAAAATTAGGAATGAATAAAACCACTTAAGGGTCTTAGAAGACTAGAAAAGCAAAACCATAATATCTCACTAAGCATGATTCTGTCATAGTTAAAAGAGAGGGGAGCAATTCAAGATTACAGTGTGAGTTACAGTGTGGCAGGCTGCACAGAGGTGGAAACTGTTGACAGTTACTGGGTGTTTGGACCCTGTAATTATTAGCCTTCAGATTTCCTTATTGCAAAACACTGATTAACTCAAAGCAGCACTTTGTTCTTGCCTCTCTTCTATTCACAAATTTTAAAGCAGCTCATAAATTGAAGTGTAGTGAACAATTTTGGTATTTCTTTTCATGATAAAACACTTTTGAAATCAGTATGCTCATAAGAAATAAGCTATGAGGGCTTGCATTTGACTTGAGTTTGGCTGGTGATGCTCTGGTATTCTATTACACCAGGCCAAAACTCTTGGAGAAGACTCTACTGCCAGAAAGATTTCCAGATAGTGAACGTGCACCCTCCACAGGTCTAGAATAATGATTCCTGCTGCACTCTTCATCTACTTGGGGAGCACTGGAGTTCACATGTGAAGAAACAAGTGAACAACTCTGTTTTAGGATTAGGAAATGACAAGAAGTCATGTTGTTCAAAAGTCTAGGAAGATTCTTGAATCACTCTGAAATAGAACAGTCCAAGTTCTAAGCAAAGGCTTCTCAGCAAAACAAAATAATGATGATGATGGCGATGGTGATGATGAGGATGACAAGAGCAAAACGTAGTCTTCACAGGAAAAACTTGTCTCATACCCAGTGAAAGCTAATAATCAATGAGGTTGCAGATCTTCTATAATCTATTGATAAGACACTAGAAAAGGTTTTCCTAGAATGCTAACGCTTCACAGTTCAGAAATAGATGTCACAGTGATCCACAAAGTGGAGGTTGCATCAAGAAGAAATAATAAATATACATGATTAGGAAAGAGTAATTAAGAAGGGAAAGGTGAAAGACACAGAGGGAAAAAAAAAAAGAGTATCAATGAGAGAAGTGATTATATTTTGAAAGTTTCCCTCAAGTTAGTCAGTCAATCTAATTTACCCAAAAATACAAAAAAGAAGACACTTCTGGCCCCAGGAAAGGAGTTTTGCAAACTTTCACTTTTAATTTGGAAAACCTGACAGAACAAAATTATTCAGAAGCCATGTAATCTAACAGTCTTTGACATTGGGTTTAACCATTAAAATCATAGTAAATTCTTTAAGCTCCTAAGATATACCCTTGACTTCTTGACTTTGGGTCTCAAGGACAGGTCCCTGAACCAGACTCAGCATGATTTAGGAGCATCCACCCCACGAATAACAAATGTGAATTCTGGCAGGACAATTCAGCAATTTTTTTAAAAAACGGGAGTATATATAGCAAATCTAAGTTGTATCAAAGTGTTTTTGATATAAGCTAAAACTCAAAAAAATATTACTTTCAACTTGTCTAATATAAATTCTCATTCTTGTTTCATTATGAAGCCACAGTAGACAGGTTTGAATTAATCAAATGAGTATTTATTGTAACAGAAGTTTACGGTTCCAAACCCAGAAACAACTAGTTAGCAGATACAAGCTAAGTTAATAAATAAAGCTTATTAAGTGTCAAACTATTAAAAGACATTTTAAGATAAAAATTATCTTATTTACAAAAGTAGAAAAATATCTTTAAAAATTTATCTTACTTGAGATCATTTTTTTTAGGGAGCTAATTTTCTTTTTAACCTTTCCTCAAAGTTGCAAGATGTCTGTGGAGCTGAGGAGGTTCCTGGATGAGAAGACCATGATAGCTTCCTAGACACCTAATGTATAAATGAATCAGATTGTAGTAACCATCTGTGTATGCAGACACAGCTTGTAATGCTAAAACTTGCTTAGGTTTCTACAAAGAAGAATTAAGCAGAAAATATTATGAGATGTATGATTTTCCATTTCTACACCATGAAATTCTTTCTGACATACACACAGGCACACAAACATGTACATGCACATGCATGTGTGCACACATACAACACATAATCACAAAAGACTTTTATACAGTTTCACCTTAGGATTATTAAGAGTATTCAAAATATTCATAACTAATTTTCAGCCTAATGATCCAATATAAAGGAACTGGGGTTGTATCTTATGTTTGACCTTTATATAACTTGGTTCTTATTAGTGATGTTTCTATTTCTCTATAGATAAACTAGAAGTAAAGTATAAATAGTCTATAATATGAAAATAGCTTATTTTTATAAAATTTTGATAGCTGCACAAAAAATTAAAATATTTTTTAATATTTGAAAGTAATTTGATTATATTTAGTTTTTTCAAAATGAAACTAAACACATTCTGAGTATCTTTGTGAAGAAATAACAAGTGTCTTAATATTCTTCAAAATCTTCACTATAAAAAATAGTATCAGCAAATTAGCGGAGAAAAATATGCAATCTTGCTTCTGGTAGCAAAACTTAATAAAAAAGCAACTTATTTACATGCAATACAAATATAAAAATTACCTTCTTTTGAACAAGTACCACACAGAGGAACATAATCTTCCCCTTCAAATAATTCAAAACAGTTCGTGGAAATAGAGATAATCAACTGATCAATAAGATACAGATAGCTGGCTGGGTGGTGGTGGTGCACGCCTTTAGTCCCAGCACTTGGGAGGCAGAGGCAGGTGGATTTCTGAGTTGGAGGCCAGCCTGGTCTACAGAGTGAGTTCCAGGACAGCCAAGGCTACACAGCGAAACCCTGTCACGAAAAACCAACAATAACAACAACAACAACAAAAAAAAACTCAAAAAAACAAACAAAAAAAAAAACCAAAGATACAGATAGCTTAGTTACAGCAGTGTGATTAGATGTGTAAAAGGCACTAAGCTGTATAAATGTCCATGATATTTGCACATAAAATATATTTATATAAAAAGCAACACTGAAGAGTTCAAAGGAAGGCTATATAATTAGCTTGTACAGCACTGTGAGTCATTTGTTGTAAAACACATTACTTAACGATAAAGTTAATTTTAAAAATAAAATATAATTAAAGATTTTTAGAAATGTAAATACTGTCAAAGTTGAAATTATTTATTGACTCAATGAAGCATGTATGAATGTAGACTGAAAAAAGCTGAGGTAAGATACTTGTTTACAAATGAGATTGAGTTCTTATGTAAGTAAATAATCTCTTGCCCTCTAAAGAAATAGGGAATTTAATTTAAAGATATTTTATTAACTTTTTCTACTTTTAAAAATTAAGGCAGGCTTCCCTCCAGGGCAGACTTCAGCCCAAGGACTCAGGGGAGAGCTTCCCTCCAAGGCAGACTTCAGCCCAAGGACTCAGGGCGGACCTCAGCCCAAGGACTCAAGGCAGGCTTCAGCCCCAGGACTCAGGTGAGAGCTTCCCTCCAGGGCGGACTTCAGCCCAAGGACTCAGGTGAGATCGCCATTTTCTCTCTGGGGTCTTGTTAAGGCAGGACCAGCCGGGAGGCATAGGCCTCAGGAATTGCAGGGGAGCCTCAGGACTGCAGGGACAGGAACCTCTCAGCTTCTGAGTTACAGAGCTGAATCAGCAACCATCTCTGCCCCC
>JADRCD010168882.1:0-19083 GCA_019843815.1 Montemys delectorum | reverse complement strand
CACATGCACACACAGAAACAGACACACACACACAAACACACACATGCCCACAGAACACAGATAAGATAAGAAGACACACAAACACACAGAAACATACCTAAACCCCAATACACACATGTACACACAGAAATAGACACAGACACATAGACAAATGCACAATACACATACAGAGACACACCCACACCCAAACACACACATGTATATACAGAAACAAGCACATACACACATGCACACACAGGATCTCTTTTCTTTATGGTTGTTCTGGAGAATAAATAAGATGCTCATATAAAGTATAGAACACAGTGCATGACATTTAGTGAGACTGTGGCCCTGCCAGTCAAACAGGGATACAGGCTGGTGGCAGGCAGGGATAAAGTCCTGGTAAGTGAAGCACAGAGCCCTGAAGATGGCATCATTCTCCTGGAAGCGTGAGAGGAAGGCACCAGAGCACGGTGAGGCAGAAGTTGGAATTGGGAAGCAGGTCTGAGGAGTAGAGAGTAGTGCCCCTTGCATGTGCTTTGGTGGAAGGAAGAGAGGCTGTAGTGAGATACATGTCTACAGTCTCTGGAACAAGGGCTGGAGCCCCAGAGCCCCAGACTATGGACCTGAACCCCAAACATGAGGCAGTGGGTCCATCAGAGAATTACTCTGTCAGGTCAGTCATGATGTGGAAAGGCACTCTCTTCCTAACCCATCTTCCTGCCTCTACAGCATGGGCCTTGACCTAGGGCTTGGCCACTCCCAGCATGCAGAGCCCCCACCTCTCAGCCGGGATAGGAGGCAGGAGGAGGCTTTTTGTGCGGGGCTGTGCTGGGTGGGCAGTTTTCCCAGAGCAAGGAGTGAAGTAGGATTGAGTTGGTGCCAGCTCCTTCAGATACAGACATTGCTGGCTGGCTAGCCACCCTGTCAGGGTGAGCTTGAGCCCAAGGCTCCCTCCAGTACTGTGTCCCTGCTCTGGGGCCTACAGCCCTCATGATAGCAGCATGTCACAGGAGGCCACAGAGGCACCAGCAATGCTAGGAGCAGGACATGGTCATAATAAGGCCAAGGCACAGTTGTTTCTAGGCACTGACAGGAAGAGGAGCCGCCTCAACAGGACAAGGCAGGCCCTTGGGACTACACTAGCTGGAGCAATCACACACTGAGCAGAGCCACCTCTGCCCCTCGAGGGACCAGAACTAGGGGAACAGCTCATGGCAGGGTAAGGACACAGAGAGGAGGGAGCTGGGGAAGGAAGGGTTTGGAGGGTAGTGAAGTGCCACCTCTGAAGGAAGAGCCTCCATCAATGTGGATGGATCTGCTCAAGAGTAGGTCCATGGTAACCTGCTGGAGGTGGTGGGACAGGTCAGAGCTTCATCGTAGCAAAGCTCAGAGAGTTGGTGTTACTGATTTCTACTGAGGAAACTTGGACCAGAGGAGATGTGTGAATTGTCTGATGACCCTGAGCAACTGCCAGTGGCCGAGAACCTGGGACATAGAATGAGTTTTTGGTTTGTTCATTTATATGTATGTATTTTTGAGCTAGAGCCTCACATAGCCCAGGCTGGCCTCAAACTTTCCCTGTACTCTAGAACGTGGAACTTCTGACCCTTCTGCCTCCACATTCCAAGAGCTAAGCACATATGCTACCACACTAGTTTATACAGTGATGTATGGGCTTCGAACCCTGGGCCTCTCACATGCTAAGCAAACATTCTACCAATTTAGTTAAATCTGTAGCCCAGGACTGTGGGTTTTGATCCTTGCTGCTGAGTCCTTTCCTCTTTTACCATGGCAATCTCTTTATCTCAGGACCTAATTGGGTCAAGGGTCAGCCCTACTAAGCAGGGGTGAGGCTCTATGCTTCCTGTGGTATGCAGGGTACCCTGATGCCACATCACCTCCAGTAGGATCTGTGTGACAAGTTCCACAGACTGAGGCGATTGACCTCAAAAGGGGGAGGCCTCCTGGAACCGGTTGTGGAACTCTTTGCTGGAGAAAAATTATTGAGCTGTAGTTCTCATGGCAATCTATCTGTTTTGTTCTCTTTTATTCATTTTCTTATTTGCATGTTCCTGGTAGGGAAGACCGAGCTCTTAAGCGAGAATAATGGGTAGGAAACCATCCCTTCATATGGGGCCACTAACATGAGCTTATCCCTGGGGAAACCAACACTTTACTTTTTAAATCATTTACAAAACTATTGTGATAGATAAAAACTTTCCCAACAATAAAATTTTATATGGCTATACGTGTGTCATCGGAGGTGGGTTTTGGTATATGGTTAAAAAAAAAAGACCTTAATTTAAAGAAATTAAAATAGTTTAAATTTATGTGTTGAAGATTTTTTAAAAATCAGGCATTAGATGTTAAATAATGATTGACCATATGGGGCTGAAGAGTTAGCTCAGCAGTTAAGAGCCCTGACCATAAAGATTTATTAACCTGCTCTTGGAAATATGCCACTAGCCTTGGATGACTTCCCCACGAATACATCCTTTTAGAATTATTATATTTTGATGATTTATGTTAATGATGATGTTACTTGTTCTGTTTGGGATTCACCGAATACATACTTTTAGAGTTGTAATGCTTGGATGACTTTTATGCTTTCCTGTGACACATGATTTTTGTTGGTATTTGTGATTGTTTCACTGGTACAATTTCTAAGAGTTGTAATTTTTGGTTTTTTAATGTATAAAATCCCCTGCTTGAGAGCTGCAATATATACTCAGATTCAAACTGCCTCTGTGTTTGATTCTGTTTGTTACCATCGAATCCTTACCCACTTAGCTTCTAGGACCCTCATTCCAGGAACCCCCATACCTGACTGGGGTGATTCATGGCACCCTCATAAGCAGGATCCACACCCCATGGGAGTGAACAGGTGATAATGGAATAATAGAAAGAAATTGGGGTTCTGAGCCAAGTGTGGCCACCTTCTAGTCATCTGATCCCAGTTTTGGCCTTTCTTCATTTGTATTATGAGTCATGGTTTAGAGCCAGAGAGACCCATTAGTTCTAGCAGAAGACATGGCACTAATAGGCCCTTGGAAGTCAGAGTCAACCAGGTGTAGTGGTATGTCCCTACAATCCCAGCACTTAGGAGGAGGAAGCAGTTGGATCCCAAGTTCAAGGTCATCCTGGACTACAGAAGGATTTTAGGTCTAGCTTGGGCCACATGAAATTCTATCCCAACAGTAGCAACAATAACAAGAAGCCAGGGTTAGATGGGAATCTGGGTTGGATGCACTCATGTCTGCAGAGTGAGGCCAGAGAGAAGTAAGGTTGGTGCTACACAATGAGGTGAAGCTATTTGGAGACTGATGACTCTCCTGGGTTCTGGGCCTCAGATCAAGAACCTGCTCTGCTCTTCCCCTGGCACTCAGATTCCCAGTCTTTTCCTCCTCTTGGAGCAAGAACATTCCCACAGAGGGGCTCCCAGTCACCAGCTCCATCCCAATAGCCAGCCTCCATCATCCTTCTGAGAGAACCAGAAGAAAATGACCCCAAGTCCCATTCTCCTCCCCAAGGTTCCTGACCCATTAGTGCAGAAGCAATCAGATTGGAAACAATCAGTCTGGGTAGGAGGGCTTTTAGTACACACAATGCCAAACTCTTATCTCGTTTTCCTGAACCTCGGCTTGAGAATATGCAAGATAGAACAAGCAAGGAGCAGGCCACGTCTTTTGGAGTACAAAATGAAAGAGAAAATGATAATTAACAATAATCATGAAAAAGGAAAGTTAACAAGAATCACCCAGAAGTAACAGCCATTGTGACAAAGGACAAGCTAGAGGCTGAGCTGAGCACTTTGGAGCATTCTTATCTCTTGACTGCAGAAGCCAAAGGAAGATTACCCATGAGGAGACAGGAGGTTGGGAAGGGCAAGTGGCTGCATGCAGTTTGAACCTGGGCTTCTGACTGCAGACCTCTGGCTCTCAGCTCCCCTTCCCCCCAGCAAGTACCTCCCTCACAGGGACCTGTGTAAAGAGTATGCTGTGAGCCAGGTGTGGTGGACCACATAGGAAACCAAGGCAGAGGGATTGCCAGTCCCAGGCCCGTCTAGCAATTTAGCAACTCTCTGTCTTTTTTTTTTTTTTTCAGAAGTTAAGATACTTTATTATAAACATTTTCAGAATATAAACTGATTTTGTGTGAAGTCTCTGAAACTTTTAAAACTATATGTAAGATAAAATTATTATGTTATTTCACTCTTCAACCCAGAAAATATATTGCAAGTTAGATCTAAAAAGGGAAATCTAAATTGCTTCATAGAGAAAGCCAGTGAGCATAAAAATATGTGACTCAAAACTAAAGAAACCCAACCAAGAAATAGATTCCACAAAAGTCATCAGTTAATCCTCCAATTTTAAATAAATGATCTCCCAAGGGAAAATAATTCCACTACCACAGCAATTTGGTCAATAAAAGCAGAGCCACTCTCTTAAAGGGAAATTCTACCATATGTAAGAAAAATTAATACATCTTTTAGAAAATAGAAAAGTAATGTCCATGTTGGAAAGCAAGCACATTAAATACTTCATGTTCACTTTGTTAGAAGTTGAAACTTCTGTCCCCATATTCAAGTGACATGAATATGAATGCACATAAAACCAAGTTCCTTGGCTGTTATTTCAGTTGAGCCTCAGGATATCTAAGGAGCTTCAAAATCCAAGGATAGACTGGTCCCAAAGCATCTCCTCCTCTGTCCTTTCGTCACCTTGTTCCTTCTTTTCCTTCCTATGCTTACGGTCCTCTTTCTTAGATGATACATCTCGTTTTTTTTTTCTCTTTTCGATTCTTAAGCTTTTCTGTACCATCTTGCAGAGTTTCTGTTTCTGCCTTTGTTTTCTTTCTTTGGATGCTCCTATGTTTGTTTAAATCCATTTCCTCAGAACTCCTTTTCCTCTCATGTTTGGGCCTTTCTTCCTGCCTTTCTCTGCCCTCTTCTACATGTCTTTTCCTCTTCTGGTGCATTTGTCTATAACTGACTTGAGGGTCGATGGTACTGTGATCTGAACAAAGGTGCTTGTGCACTACAGATTCTACACTATATGAGCCACAATTGTATTCTTGCTGACTAAAGTTCAAGGGGACTGTTTTTTCTGAGAATCCATCCCTGGTAAATTGACAGTAGCTCAGAGAGTTTAGTCTTATCTTATCATGAGCTGGTAACCACTTGTGTACCTGGTCTTCTGTCTGTGAACTACTGCATGATCTTGGGTACGAATGGTTGGTTCCAGATGGGAATCTTTGATCAAACATTCTATAACTGGACCTGGAATCAAACTCTTCTCTTTACCCACAACTTTCCAAATATTCCCCTCTCATCCTTCTGAAACAAGTCTTTGGCTCTAAGCCTCTAGCTTTCTGTACTTTAATATAATCTTCAAGTTCATCTTGAAAAGAGTCATATGGCTTGTTTGAATGCTTCATTAGGTTGACAGAAAGGGATTATCGTTATCAGGCTGAGAACTTGATGGTGAAATCTGATCATATTCAGCCATTAATTGCTTCAGTTTTTCAGCATGAATGCTCCACAAAGTGAAGACTACAACAATCAGGAAGCTAAACCATGGAGTAGAGATTATATCTATTTTTGTCTAATACTCAACTCTCATTCACCTTCTCTGAGGCAGGGGCGGGCGTCTACAACTACTGTCCCCCTCCCCCCTCCCCGCCAACAACGCCGGCCAGGGGTCAGAGGCTGCGGTGGAGGTGGCGGAGAGGCAGAGACACCGCTGCCGCCACTGCCTCCTCCGCCGCCGCAGAGCAGGCTGGGTGGGCGCAACTCTCTGTCTTAAAGTGAAAAAAAAAAAGGCAGGTGGGAGGCACTCGGGAGGCAAAGGCAGGCAGATCTCTGTGAGTTCAAGTCCAGCCCCGTCTACAAAGGGAGTTTGCTACAGAATAGCAAGGGATACACAGAGAGACAACAACAGAACAAACAAACAAAAACCAGCAAACACAAAGGACTGAGCTGTATCATAAAGGGGAGGGCAATTTTGCCTTCTAAAGGAATAACCATTTTTCAAAGGCAAGGTGTATATATGCCAAGCTGACCCTCTCTTCTCCCACCTCCACCTTCCAGAATCCAGGCCTGCCTGCCACACTTGGTTGACCTTATGCATCTGGGCAGCATCCAACAGTCCAGCAGCATCTCTAGTCCTCAACCTGATTTTTATGATGGATATTTTCATCATCTCTTTCTCTTACATATTGTCCTCTTGAAAAAAAAATATTTCCCTTACAGAATATAGATGAAATGCAAACCTCTGAGACTAAATGGGTAGATCTAAAATCCAAAAGGTAGCCCTGGGCATAGCGCCATGGGTGAAAAAGAGCAAGGTCCTTATCTGTAAAATGGTGATCATTGTAAAATGAAGCCCTTGAGAATAGTAGATGAACAACAAATATATTGTTGAAAGAACAGAGGAGAGTAGGTAAGAGGAGAGGAGAGGATAGGAGAGGAGAGGAGAGGGGAGAGGAGGGGAGAGGAACTGAGCCAGCAAGTGAAGGATGACAGGAAGATGAATTCTGAGGACAGTAACCTTGCAGTTTTTGTCTATCTGTCCGTCTATCTATCTATCTATCTATCTATCTATCTATCTATCTATCTATCTGAGACAGGGTTTCTCTGTGTGCCCTGGCTGTCCTGGAAGTAGATCTGTAGACCAGGCTGCTCTCAACTCACAGAAATTTGCTGCCTCTGCCTACTGAGTGTAGGGATTAAAGGTGTGCATGTGCCACTGCCACTATGTGGCTATTCTTGCATTTTATTTTATTTTATTTTTTCTTTTTGGCCGCACAGTAAGTTGCCTTTATTTTACCATTTGTAGAAAACTGGCATTGCTATTTCAAGGTTCATATTAAAAAATTATCAGTAGTAGTTCTGAACATTCAGCAAAGCTGCAGATTCCACGTTGCTGATACAAGCAAGGTTGTTACTCCATGCTCAAAATACAAGACTTATCCCAAGAGAGCTTTTCAGAGCATCTGGCAGAGCTCAGGACCTATGTGTGACTGTGTCGTCTTCCATCTCTTCTTCACCCTCATCACTCGGCCCTGATCTGCGCTCTCTGCCGGTATCTGGCCAGACTGCAGCAAGCCCTTCAGCTTCTCAACCTCAGCCAGGGTCGACGAGTTTGCTATGGCATTCTTGATTGCTTCCACATCCCCTGCCATTGGCCCACCTTTCTTTTGGTCAGTTGGCAAACCAGCACCTGGATTCAAGGTTTTGCTTCTCCTGGCAATGTCCCTTGCAAGGTGTGCACCCACTCTGTCCTTGAACATTTTCTCTGCTTCCTGATGCTCTTTGAGTTTCACTTTCTGAAACTCCACTACTCTGACTTGGGGAACTTTATAAATCACATAAAGTCAATAATGCTTCTTTTTGCTTACAGGGTTTCTTTGGATGCTTAGCTATGTCAGTGATTTGAGAGATGCCAAAGGGTCCAGCTCACCCAGTTCCACTAGACTGTTGTTGATGAGAATGAGTTCTGTCAGACAGGGAAGAGCCTGCTCAAGTCCCTCACCTATACGGCAAATTCTGTTGTTGTTCCCTAATAAGTTTTCAGTCTTCTCAACCAAGGAAGTCTGTCCAGTTTCCTTATCTCATTGTCAGAAAAATCAATAGCATCGAACTGGTCTAAGGTGGCACCTAGATTTTCAATAACAGGAATTTTAGATCCACGAAGGTCCAGCTCACAGTCCTGTACAGCATTGGTGTCCTGTGCCACCTGCTCGATCAGCTCCGCCATCAGCTTCACCATCCTGTCGCCGCCGGCGTACCCTCACCTCTGAAACAGGCCTGTGCCTCCAGCCAGTGCCAAGTCCCCTATTCTTGCATTTTCTAAAACCACCCTTGCTCCTGGTGGGAAGACCTTGAACTCCTGGCAGATGTGAGCTGAAGAGCCCCATCCTGTCCCTTCTCCACCTCTCATCCTCCCTCACTCAGTGCAGCTCTCTGTCTCCCCCCCCCCAAAACCAATAAAGCACCCATCGCTGATGTTACAGAGATCATGCTGAAGCCCACCTTGTCTTATGTTTCTTTGAGGTGAGTTTTCTAACATACCAAAGAGAGAGAGAGGATACTGCTTATGACTCAATGAGAGCGATGCACCTGCTTTATCTTGGGCCATGCAAGGAGATAAAGCTGGGAATATTGCTGTCCTTTACACGTGGGACTGTGAGTTGCTGTGAGTATTGCTGTCCTTTACGGGCAGCGCTATGAGAGGCTGGGAATATCGTTGTCCTTTACAGGCGGGACTGTGAGTGGCTTGGACTAGATAAATTTCCATGGATGGTAAGCCATGTAAGTCTCAGGCTTCATCTGCTGAGATGTGCAAAGCTGCAAGGCCCTGGTACAGGAAGGCGGTGACAAGGAGCCCACTGGAGAGACCATATTCCAGAGAGAGAAGGACTCTAAACTCTTTGATGTTGGATAAACATCATGTAGGGAAATGTAAAAAAGAAATCACACTCCATTCTTTAGCTTCCTCTCTGGCTTTGTGACCTGACCTCAGACATGTTCATACTTACTGCTACCAAAAGCCCTTCAAGCCCCCTGGTTTGCCCGTGAGCACCTGGGGCTTCTACTGCCCTAACCCCACGCAGTATTAGCAGAGCAATTTCTGTCTTCTTGCCTTCTTGTCTTGAAGAGCCCTAGGGGTGGGGTATGTGATTCCCTAACTTGACTTTGAACCATGTCAAACTCTGTTTCTCTTTCACTTCCTGTCACTACCATAGAAGAGCCAAAGGTGAACAAAACAATTGTATGTATGCTCCAGATGTAAAAGCTTTCCAGCAGCCTTAAGGCTGAGGAAGAGGCAGAACCTTTACCAGGAACTCCGTCCTAGTTACCTTTTCCTTTACACCAGGTTACTCCTGGGAGGGCCTGGTGCTTGCCGTGTTCACTGCTCAGGATTTTGTGGTCTTTAATTGATAGAAACATCTTGCTGGGTCTGTGAGAAATTGGGTTAGAAAAAAAAATTATGCTCGTAGTACATGGCTGGCTCTATTACAGAAATATAGGTATTTTAAATTTTTATATGTTGTTACTCTTCAGGGGAGGGGAATTTAAGCCCATTGCTGTTTTCATATAATTTAAAATTTAAATTAGATTTGGATCAGATTTTATCTCACTTTATTAATATTTAAAAATTTTCAGAAATACCTTATATCAGATGCGTGTATTTTAAACCGATCTAGAAGCCTTTAAACCAAATGTACTTCTATATGGTTACAGATGCTTAAATGTAACTAATAGAGTGGGAGTTGTAGAGAAAAAGAGGAAAGTAGTCTCAGCTATCTCATTGTTAAATATTTGGTTCTAGCATCAGTCACCACCACCCACCACTCCCCCCTTTTTGGGTAAGAATACATTGTTCTATTTTCTAATATAGTGTTTGCACTATATTGTCTGCACTGCTAGGCACCAGGAATCAAAGATAAGGCACACTCTCCTCACTCAAGCAGCTCAGTGTAAACAAGCGACTTTGCAGCGTTTGCTAGCCTTCCTGCTCTTCCTGTGTTGAATACACCATTTATTAGTAGTCTTGTTACATTTCTGTTCCTTAATCCAGATGAAAACTGTTTTTGTTGTTACTCTAAAATATTACCAGCCCCTCCTTTCTTCCCCAAACCTAAACCTGTTGAAATAATTTTCAAAGACTTGGATTTTCTGGTAATTTCAGTCTTTTAAAAACAGTTATTTTGAGACAGGGTTTCTCTGTGTAGCCCTGCCTGTCCTGGAACTTCCTATGTAGATCAGGCTGCCTCAAAACTCTGCCTCACCAAATACTTGGAATTAGAGACATGCACCACCTCTGCCAGGCAGTCTGCCTTAGTTTTCAGTGATGTTACAAGCTAATTTAACTCAAATTCAAGTGGTGCTATTCTGTGAAGTTGCCTAGCCGAACAGAATAAGTAGGTTATATATTTTTTGTGTCCTAAATGAAAGTGAACGTAAATTAAAAGATACATAATTATAGTTAGAATAAATTTCAGAATATGTCTATCATAGCAAGGTATTACAGTTAGTGATCATTGTATTGACCATGCGAAGAGAACCTTAGAGAATGTGTGCTCTAAGAACAAGTATGATAAATATGACAGCCTTGGGAGATAAAGTGCATGTATTTGGTCTGTTCATCCATTTCACAGTATATATACACTTAAAACATGTGCAGTGCCTAAAAGATGCAGTGTTGTCTATCAATTAAAGATTGCTTTTGCCTGGGCAAAAAGATGTGGCTAGTGCAGGTCTTTAATCCCAGCACCCAGTAGGCAGAGGCAGGCAGATCCTCTGAGTTCTAGGCCAGTAAAACACAACAATGACAAGGAAAAAAACCCCATGCTTTTGTAAAAATGTTTTTGCATTAAGAGAAAAAAATTGATCATGACCTAGTCTCATTTTATAGTGTTTGCATTGTTACAGCTTATTCACTTAAAAGTATATTAAACTCTAACTGATCGCCAGTTAAGTGCACTCACTCTCAGTAACTACTGTTTATGTTACTTTGTTTGATGTTAAGACATTTAAATAAAAATACTGGTACATTGTTGGGACTGAGCGTGCTTCTCCAGTATTATTTTCTTGGTTTAAGTTTTACTTGCAGCTAAACAATAACTTCTACTGTTTTTTCACATGTAGTGACCCTAGTACAACATTATTGTAGTTTATCATAATTGATTGTTTCTGTGGATGAGCTAGAAAGCCTAGTAAAGGTTTTGCTTAGAGTGGTTGTTCTCCAGGTATTTGATGTGGAAATGGGAGTCACCTGGGTACCTTCGGTCACGTTCTAAATGCAGAATTTTTTTTGGGGAGAAGTCAAAAGGGTAAGTAAATAGAATCCTGATGGTTTGAGAAAGGCAATCAGATGGTGCCCTTGGAGGACCGACGATGCCCTAAAACTGGAATTATGTCATGAGACACCTTGTGGGTGCTGAGATTTGAACCAAGGTCTTCTGCAAGAACAGTCAGTGCTCTTAACTGCTGAGTCATTGCTCCTACACAAACCTGCCCTTTAAAGACAGATCACTTTGAGATGCAATTCACATACCAAGTGGTTTGCCTATTGCTGCTGTGCTAGTCAGTGAGTTTTTTTGTGTCCACAGTGTTTTGCAGTTATCACCACTGTCAGCTTTAGAACATTCTCTCTCCCTCCCCCCACCCCCACACACAAGCCCTGTTTCTTTTTTCTTCATCTGTCTCCCTCTAGCCTAGGCGGTAGAGGGGATCATTAATCTGCCTTCTTCATAGATTTGCCTGTTTATGCACATATTATGTAAATGAAAGTTATGTGACATGCTCTTTTGTGACTAATTTTCTTCTCTCTTAGTTTTTGAGACAAGGTGTTATTGTATAGCTTCACTGGCCCCAAACTCACAGAGATGCTGCTGGGATTAAAGGCTCAGTGGCTCCTGGGCCTCTTTTAATGTTTTCAAGTTTCATCTAGGTTGTAGAATATATTAGTTCTTCATTCCTTTCATGGCAGAATAATACTCCATTGTGTCTGTGTAACAATTTTCAGAAACACTCATTGGTTGATGGCTATTTGAGTTGTTTTCCCTTTTGACTTTGTGGACAATCCTGCTCTCAACTTGTTTTGAGTGGACTTAGGCTCTCAGTTCCCTAGGGTGCATTGCTGGGAGTGGAATTGTTACATGGTAACTCTGTGTTTAGACTTCTGGAAAACTTGCAGAGAGTTTAAAGCTTCTTTACTGGTTACATTGCTTCAAGTTCAGGCCCAGCAGTTTACAAGACAGGTTGAAGTAGGTGCTAGCTGTTCTGGCTGCCTCTTCCTTCACAGGGAACATCATCATACTGTGTGTGGACATGAGGTAGGACCCATTAGAAGTAAGAGCAGGCTGGAGAGTAGATCCTTGGAGGGAGACTTTCTTCTCGAGTGTTCTGGCTTCTCAAGAGGTGGTGAGTCAAGCACTAAGTCATAGATAGACCAATCCTTGTTTGTCCAGCAAGTAAAGAAACTGATTTGAGGGGAAAAAACCTTGGGATGTTTCCTGTGAAGTTTCCAAATAAGAATTCATTGAAATTTAGAGCTGTATCCCAATTACTATCTGCGAAGAGAACAGTAAGCTGCCTCTAGTATGATTTTTGTTTTGTTCCCACCACCCTCCTTTAATTACTAAGGGACATTATGTTGAAGTTGCTCTACCGATGAGATAATTCTCTGGCTCTTTTTTTAAAGCAAATTTCGCTAAGAAAGTAGCCATTCTGGCCTTGAGCTTGCCCTGTATCCCAAGCAGTTCTTGAACTTTGAATTTTCTGACCTGGACTCCCAAGTAGCTAGGATTACAGGTGTATGCCCTCATACTCTTTGCATTTATCATTTGACTATTCCATTTTGAGTGGCCATGGTGGCAAATTCATACCAGTAAATAGAAATGTCAAGGTATTTTTATATGACTAAACTCCCATTGAGTATTCCTGAAACAAAAGTTTCAGAATTCATTTTAGTGTCAGTAGGCGAGAAGTGGTTTACTGGAGTATGTTTGGTAGACTCTTGACTATCCTGGGGTTTTTTGACTTTGTTAGGGTACAAATTTATAATCTCTGGCAACCACTCTTTTTGCAACTATAAATAACCATTTCAAGGCTTCTTTTCTCTAAGAAAAAAAATAGGATCCTTGGAGGTTAGAAAGAGTGGTGAAGGTCACTAATCTTTCTGTATATCACTTTATTCTGAAAACTGAGTTGCCATACTTCCAAAGTTGGTTTTAGTAGATAAAGTGTAATTTTTTTTGTTAGATATTTCTTTTTTTTACACTTCAAATCATATCTCCTTTCCTGGTTACTCCTCTGGAAAACAAAAACAAAAAACAAACCCTGTTTTCTCCCCCCTTCTCCTGCTCACCAACGCACCCTTTCCCACTTCCTGGCCCTGGCATTCCCCTACACTGGGGCATAAACCTTCACAGGACCAAGGGCCTCTCCTCCCATTGATGACCAACTAGGCTATCCTCTGCTATACATAGATAAAGTGTAATTTTTATAGCTGTTTTCTGAAGTATATTATATAACAGAATCTCCATTTGATTGATGAGATGGAAAAACTGAGACAGTCTTTATTTTACTATGGGAGGTACAAGACCAAAAGTGGAGAAGCCCAGGAGTTGTAAACAGCACTAGCCAAGGCCCCTGGTTTGGTGGAGGATGATCATTAATTCTTGGTAGGAACTTGTAATGCAAGAGGCATGAGTGTTGTCCTTTCTTCTAGCTCTTTATGTGTATAGCACAGTGATTTATAAAGTATTCCTAACTTCCCTGAATCACTGGCCAGAGATATTCTCAGGTTTCCTTGCCCTGTATAAGGAAGACCAAGCAGACATTGTATGCATAGCAGGAACATGTTTTTGGTGGTTGGTCCATGTTCAGACTGTAACCGGGAGGTTTTGACCCAGCTTATTTTACCATCAAGGAGTTTTATTCCAAGAGCATTAAAATATGCCAGTGTAACAGAAGCTTTCACCAGAACACCTACAAAACATAAGAACGTTTACGATTAATTTATTTGAGGCAATAGTCATTGTAATTTAGCATATGTGATTATTTGTGAAAAAATAACTTCATGAATTGAGAATGTTGTTATTCATCTGTGTACACCTAAAGTCTGCCCAAGAGACAGCTAAATTCTTTTTTAAGATTTATTGGTTTATTTTTATGTATATGAGTACACTGTGGCTGTACAGATAGTTATGAGCCATTATGTGATTGCTGGGAATTGCCTCTGCTCGCTCCAGCCCCCCTCACTCAGGCCCAAAAATTCATTCACTATTACATTTTAAGTACACTATAGCTGTCTTCAGATACACCAGAAGAGGGCGTCAGATCTCATTACGGATGGTTGTAAGCCACCATGTTGTTGCTGGGATTTGAACTCAGGACCTCTGGAAGAGCAGTCAGTGCTCTTGACCGCTGAGCCATCTCTCCAGCCTGAGACAGCTAAATTCTTATCCCTCCATGTTTCATTGTGTTTGGTTATTGTATTTTGTTTACTGATTTTGAGACAGGGTCTCATGGAGCCTTGGATGGTTTGGATCTTTCTGTGTAGTTGAAGCTGGCCTGGAATCTGCCTGCCTCTGCCTTTGCCTCCTGCCTGTCAGGTTCAGTCTGTTTTGATTCATGGCCTTGGCTGAAATATATGATGAAAACCTGTATTTGTATTATATTTATGTTGGTATTTTAAAATTACTTTAATTTTGTATGCATTCAGATGTGTTCCTTTGTGTTTGTAAAAGTCAGAGGACAGCATCTGGGAGCTGGTTCTTTGCTTCTACCATGTTGGGTCTGGGATGCCAACTCAGCTAATCAGGCTTGGGAACAAGCAGCTTTGCCTCTGTCTGTGTTTTTACTAAGTTAGGAAATGGTGTCTTTGCCAGCCATGGTGCACATATGTAAGGCCCAGTACTGGGAAGGCAGAGGCAGGCACAGAGGAGGAAGAGGAGGAAGAAGGAGGAGGAAGAGAAGGAGAAGGAAGAAGAGAAAGAAGACAAGGAAGAAGAGGAAAAGAAAAAAAAAAGGAAGGGCAAAGAAAGCAACAGACAGGAACAATGGAGCACACCCTGCATTCCCAAAATGAGAATGTATGCTTGCACAAATAGTTTGGAAAACATTTTTACAATTTTTACTAATAATTTAAAGCAAAATGTTAACACTGTATTATAAAGTTTTCAGTAGACTATATGTAGACAACCCATTCAAAACTACTATATAAGGGTATGTCTCAGGAGATGGAAGAAATCTATGAGTTTGTGAGGTTTCTACATTTAAACAAAAGCAGACATTAACTCTAATAGACTATGAAAAAATGTACAGACTCCTCAGTGTGGGTTCTGGGAATTGAACTCCTGTCCTCTACAAGAGCAGTATGCACTCTTAACCAGATCATGTATCCAACCACTAACAGTAAAGTTTAAATGGAACCTTAAGCATTCATCTGACCAAAAAGAAGTACAGAAACAAATCACAGAGAGCCAATAAGAAGGTAGACCCAAATCCAACCCTATCAATATTAGTTCAAATGCTTTCAGGCTAAACATTCCAGTTGTGAAGGTTTGTATCTGCTCAGTCCAGGGAGTGGCACTATTAGAAGGTGTGGCCCTGTTGGAGTAGGTGTGTCACTGTGGGTGTGGGCATTAAGAACCTCATCCTAGCTGCCTGGAAGCCAGTATTCTGCTAGCAGCCTTCAGATGAAGATGTAGAGTTCTCAGCTCCTCCTGCACCATGCCTGACTAGATGCAAACACATTCCTACCTTGATAATAATGGACTGAACCTCTGAACCTGTAAGCTAGCCCCAGTTAAAAGGTATGACTTATAAGAGATGCCTTGATCATTATGTCAGTTCTAGTGGTAAAACCCTAACTAAAACACAAGTTAAGATGGACAGAGTCACTACAAAGATGTCCTACTTGTATATGCTACCTATTATTGCTGACTTGTAATATAAGTACATAAATAAAAAAATAATTGGGGGCTAGAGTGATGGCATGAGTTTTAATAGTGTGTACTAAGATCTGGAGGACCTGAGTTTGGTTCCCAGCACCCACATCAGGTGGCTCACAACTACCTGTAAGTCCAGCTCCAGAGGGATCTGATGTCTCTGCTCTTGACAGGCACCTGTACTCATGTGCATATTCTCACACATATACATTTTAAAATAACATACACAATGAAACTATAGTATATAATCACCAAACACAAGAAGACTGTGACGGCTATTTTAATTTCAATAAAACAGACTTCAGGACAGAAAGTACTGCCAGATATAAAAGACAGGCTTCCTAATGACAAAATTAGGAATTATTCAGACAAAATTTCAAATTATTCAGAAGACATAATGATCTGTTGCAATATCTAATAATAGAGCTTCAAACTACACATACTGAAACTGACAGCATTAGACAAAGCAGACAAGTCCATAAGCTTAGACACTACAGTTATCTCTCAGCAATGGACAGGGCAATAAGACAAAACTTCAGTGAAGAATAAATGATCTCAATCACATGACTAATCTTTAGCACCCACCCTATGGCCATTAACTTTTGCAAAAATATTGTCTTAAGGATATACATTCTTCTCAAGTTCACATTGTGCATTCACCAAATGGAGAATATTTTGGGTCTCAAATGTTAAATTTTTACTGAAGGGAGGAAAATCACCATGTGTTATTTTGACCATACCAGAATCAAGTTAGAAACTAAGAGTAGTAAGCTATTCTAAAACAAGTTGGGAGTGTTAATCTTGGCATTCCAGAGGCAGAGGCAAGTGGGTCTCTAGAGGCCAGCCTGGTCTACAAAGTGAATCCAGGACAGTCAAGGGTGTTACACAAAGAAACCCTTTCTCAACAGAACAAAACAAGACAAAGCAAAACAAAAAGATATTTTAAAACAAAACATAAAAATATTCAAATATTTAGGAATTTAATAAACTGCTCCTAAAAAATTCACAGGTGAAAATGAAATCATAAAGACACTGGAGATATTGTATAGTGAGCAACTGAGATGCATTTACCCTAGGGTGTGAGACAAGTAACACGGCACCTGGGGGAGAACACAAAGCTCTAACTGGTCCCTTTAGGAGGACGCAAAGTCAAGGACATAAGGATTCAGTTAAAGACATCTTAAAAAGAAAAGTAAACTTAGTCAAAGAAGGAAAAACAATTTAATGCAAAAACTAGGAGAAATTTTTTTTGATTTAGTATGTATACACTATTTTGCAGGTATGCATGCCTTCAGGCCAGAGATGACTCCAGACATCATTATAGGTGGTTCTGAACCACCATGTGGTTGTTGGGAATTGAACTTAGGATCTCTGAAAGAGCAGCCAGTGCTCTTAACCGCCGAGCAATGTCTCCAGTACTGGGAGAGAAACTCTTGATTCTTTGAAATAAGCATTAAATGGAGAACCTTGGCTATAAATATAGCCCAGGGCTTGATTAGCACACACGAGACCCTGAGTTTGGTCTCTATGAGTTTGAGGGTAGCCTGGTCTACATAGCAAGCTCCTGGCCAAATCCCATCTCAAAACAAATGAACAAACAAAAACAACAACAAAAACCAAACCAAAATAAAAGCTAGATGAAAGAGAAATCTCTGCAATCAGGAGAGAGAAAGATTTCTTAAATAGGATCCTTAAAATCAAGAAGCCCAGATATACACAGTCTTAAAGCTGACTTCCTGGATAAAGTGTTTGCTATGCAAGCAGGAAGACCTGAGTTCAAACCCCAGCACACACATAAAAGACAGATGTGGATGAATGTGTCTATTACTCTACCACTGGGGGAAGGAAGGAGTCAACTGGATTCTAAGAGTTCACTGACCAGTCTAACCATTAGCGAGCTCCAGGATCAGTGAGAGACCTTGTCTCAAAAAATAGAGGAAGGCACCTACCTTGGACCGTTAGCTTCCACAGGCACACACACAGGTCCATGAACCTGCACTTATTCAACACACACAAAGAGGAAACACAAGTCAATATTTTCACAAACTCCTCTGGCACTCCAACCAGGGGAGCCAGTAGGTTGACTGCAGATCCTCACCTCTCCCTTGGCTCTTCCAAAACCAACCCCTCAGTCTTATCCCCAGCTCTGTAGCAACCATCCACTGCAGCCTCCCTCTACCCCCAAACCACTGTCTCCATGTCCAGTTGATCACACAGATCTCCCCCTCCTAAGTTCCCTCTCCCCCAATTCATTGCTTTATTCCAGCCCCCAACTCCCAACAGGCATTCCTTGGAACCCATATGTCACTGTGGCTAATGCAGATCCTCACCTCTGCCACCATATCTCCACGTCCAAGTTTCCCAGTTTCACCCACATACTTTAAAAACCAGTACTTCAGGTAGGCAGTGATGGCTCACATCTTTAATCCCAGCCCTCGGGGAGTCAGAGGCAGTTAGATCTGAGTTTGAGGCCAGCCTATTCTACAGGGTGAGTTCCAGGATAGCTAGGGCTACACAGAGAAAAACTCTCTCTCAAAACCCACACACACTCAAAACAAGAAACACACAACTAAAAGAAATGGATAATATTCTTAATACATACCACTTACCAAAGTTAAATCAAGATCAGACAATTAATTTAAACAGACCTATAACACCTAATGAAATAGAAGTAGTAATTAAAAGACCTCCAAGTAAAAGAAGTCCAGGACCTGATGGTTTAGTGCAGAATTCTAAGAGAGTTTCAAAAAAGAGTTAATACCAAACTCCTCAAAGAAATCCACAAAACAGTAATAGAAGGAACAGTGCCCAATTATTTTCATAAGGCCACAGTTATCCTGATATACAAGCCACATAAAGACCCAACAAAGGGAACTACAGACCAATTTCCCTTATATACATACATGCAAAACTACTCAATGCAAATCAAATCCAAGATCCCATCACAAAGATCATCCACTACAATCAGGCAGGCATCATCCCAGAGATGCAGGGATAGTTCAACATACAAAATATGTCAATGTGATCCACCATGTAAATAAACTGAGACAAAACTACACGATCATCTCATCAGATGCAGAAAAGGCCTTTGATAAAATCCAACACCTTTCATGATAAAAGTCTCTGAGAGATTAGGAACACAAGGGACATAACTCAGCATGATAAAGGCAGCAAGCCCATAGCCAATATGAACTTTTTTTTGATATAAAACAATCAATTTAACAGTCTTATGTAGATGCTTGTCTACAGCGATACTGAAAATACATGTTTTTCTTAATATAAATTTTAAATAACGTATTAACTATATTTCAAAATAATACATCACTACTACTATTTTCTTAAATGAACATAAGTATATAAAGTGTTTTTGTTTCTTTGTTTTATAATTAGTAGAGCTTAAAATCTTGGCTCTTACTGTGGTAACTTGATACAAAAGTTACAAACATCAAGCAAAGCATTCAGCCTTACTCTTTGTTGTTCTCTTACAAACCCCTTCCCAATTTAATTGTCTACATGTCTTTTGGGTATATAGATACTTTTAAAATATGTAAGCTGTTCTGAAAACCATAGTATAGTGTAAAAACATGAAATAAACAATACTACTAATAGAGAGACTGAGATAGGAGAAGCAAGATCTCA
>JADRCD010168881.1:0-13736 GCA_019843815.1 Montemys delectorum | reverse complement strand
GGTCCACTCAGGACACCAGCCCAGAGAGACTAGAAGGAACAAGAGCCACTCTGCTGGCGGAGTTCCTGTGTGCCTGGTCCAGCAGGTCCCAGTTACTCCCGGTGCTGGGACAGATGTTGGGTCTCCCTCACCTCTGATCCTGAGAGTTTCAGAGCACCTTGGAATGGAGCTTCCTCTGGGTGTTATGGGACTGGCTGTAGAGCTTGTGCCCAAGGTTCACTCAGGACACCAGCCCAGAGACACTGGAAGGCAAAATTTACTAATTTATAATTACATTGACACAGTTTTTCCTGAGTCCTTAATCACTTATATGTCATATTTTACATATTTTTTTCAGAAATAATAAATTTCCAGGGAATTTGTCTGATTTTAGTATCATTGTGTTTTAATCCAGAAAAACAAATAAAGATGAGACCTGTTGACATTTTCTCATGTGCAGAGTATTTCAAGGCAAGAATATTAGACAATATCAGATCTCTTAAGTAACTTTGCTAGTCATCCTTTCTCAATGTTTTATGTCTAAACTTAACGTTGCAAATAACATTTACACATTACATTTATTAAATGTATATAGTATAAAATATTGGAAATATAGATGCTTTATTTGTGATGGTTTCTAATTGTGAAAGCAAGATATCTGAAATTTGTTTACCTTTGCTACAGGAAAGATGTCTTCCAGGTCATAGCCTCGGTATTCTGGTGAAAAATAGACATTTCTTGTGCCTGCATCACCCAATGCCTGCCTCTTTACAACCTAACACATTTTAATTATGATTTTTATATTCAGTTACCACTCTATGATCGTAATCTGTTATGTATATTGTGATATGATCTATTGACCAGTAATTTAAGTAAAAACAATTTAAAATGCAGTGTCAATAATGTTAATTAAAAAATAATTCACCCGTTGAATTTAATTTCTTACCATAGATGATCAATTTTTATTTCAGGACATTAAACAACAAATGCATCATTAGGGTAGTTTCATATTGATTTTTCTGATTCATTGGGCTAAGTTTAGTTTGCAAAATTCTGAAAAATTATTCTGTTTATGTTTTTAAGGCTATCTCTAACTTGATGCTGACTTTCATTGTACTAACATGTTAAAATTAGTACTTCCGTAATCTGCACATGTTGTGGCTTTCTCTAACATTTCCCTTGTACTTGTGCCACTATTGTTTGATTAAAAATGTGACTTCTGTAACCAGCACAACAGTTTAAAAATACAATGACCTCATTAATTTGCTGGTCTAAACTGGAAAGAGTTCACAAATGAATATAAACTAACATTACTGGTTTCAGGAAAGATGGAGGAGTTGCTTATCTTATGTAGAATTAGGAAAGCTAAGTGAGATTCTTGAACCTTGAAAATATTTCCCTCAAGAGATTGTACTAACATTTCCCCCAACTAATTGCAGAGTATTTTATACATTCATATGTGAACTCTTTTAAAAAAGTTTTACAATTTTTTACTTTATTTCTTCTTTTTTTTTAAATTTTTATTGGATATTTTTATTTCTTTATATTTTAACTGTTATCCCTTGACTTCCTTAAAATTCCAATACTTGCATTTATTACACATGAGTTTAATTTTATAAGATTTTCAAATATTTCATTAAGATGTATATCAGATGCTCATTGTGATAAAATTCCTGATAAAAAATGAATTTATGAAAACAAAGGTCTACTCTGGCTTAAAATTTGAAAGGGTTACATTCCACTGACATTGGAAGCATGGATAGAGAAATAGAGGTATTGCTGCAGAGACTGGGCAATAAAAGTCAATTCCACAAACCCCATACATTTTCTGGAAAGGCTCCAACTTCAATGGTTCTGAAACCATTCATAATAAGCAACATCAGGAAGGACCAATGACTTAAATACAACAATATCTTGTGGAACATTTAACATCTCAGACCCCAGAGTATGAGTGTGTGTGTGTGTGTGTGTGTGTGTGTGTGTGTGTGTGTGTGGTGGAGAAAAGTATCAGCCTGCTTATCCTGAAAGTCACTATCAAATTCCTGAATGAAGCATACTTCCAAAACTTAATATTTTCTGTTTTCATCATTTCTAGTCATTTCATCTACCATCCTCAGAACAGTTACTCTCACACGCTGATATTGGAACAGTATTCTTCCAAGGCTTACAACCCCAAATTATACTTTGTAACAGTAATTAAATATTTGGCATGCTGCACTTTAAAAATGTATGATGGGGATTTCCAGAAAATGGAAGATGTCTATCTAAGAGTTTATTGAGTTAGGACAAGATAATTAAGTTGTTAGCTATTGGGGTAAAAGTGAAAAAAAAATGAGAAAATATATACAACCCAAGTTTTGATAGTCTGGAACTCTTTGCTGTTTTCTAAGGTAAGGAATGCCAGAGAATGATTTTATAGATTAAACAAAGCTGTACGGGGTGGTGGTGGTGCACGCCTTTAATCCCAGCACTTGGGAGACAGAGGCAGGTGGATTTCTGAGTTCAATGCCAGCCTAGTATACACAGTGAGTTCTAGGACAGCCAGGGCCACACAGAGAAACCCTGTCTCAAAAACAAAACAAAAAACAAAGCTGTATATGTCTCATTTTAAATATGACACATACACATGCACACACATACACACACAAACACGCATACAAACACACACATACACAAACACACATACAGACACATACACACACACAAACACACGTACAAACACACACACATACACAAACACACATACAGACAGACACACACACGTACACATGCACGTACTCACACACAAAGCCATTTTAATATCACACTTTTTTGGCTATGTATGTTTATATTTTGTTATAGAGATATATTCTCAAAGAAAGTTTTCCTACTATCATTTTAAATGCTAGATAATATTTGTACACACACACAAAACTCTCAGAAACAAAATGTCACTGTCATGCTCACATTTCTTATGGAGATAATGTTCTTTATTAAACACAATAGAATACAGAAATGTATACCAATTTCCCTTTCCCTGCTCCAATCCCTCTCATGGAACTCATCATGTTCTCACTCAAATTTATTGCCTCCTTCAAAAAATTACAACTTAGTCATTTTAAGAGAGTAAACATACATAACACCTTGGCATCAGAAGATGGCTGTCTTTGGAATTTGTTTTGAAATGAAAGAAACTTGGAAATAAAAACTTAAGATTAATGATGCCATTTTACAGACCATTATTATCATTCCATCATTTTGGTTAAGTTTCACTCTTAAACTTCAGAAAAAAAGATGTTTGATTAAATAGCAAAATAAAATTGAAAGCACATATACAAAAAAAAAGTCAGTTTAGTTTTCTATTATTTTAATCATTTTCTCCTCTCTCTGTCTCTCTCTGTTTCTGTGTGTGTGTGTGTGTGTTTGTGTGTGTGTGTTTGTGTGTGTGTGTACGTGTGTGTGTTGATAATTTCTCACGTATCTCAGGCTGCCAAGAATTAACTGCCTAGAATGACTTTGAACTTTTGAACTTCCTGTCTCCACCTACTAAGCTGTTGAGTTATAAACATATATCACTATTCTTAGGCTATGGAGTGGTACAGACTAACCAAAAGCCTTGTCCACGCAAGGCAATCACTATAACGATTAGTGTACATCCTTAACACCTCAAACTCTTTCACTTTCTATTCACAACTAATATATTATTTAAAACTCTTTCCAAGCAAAGGGGCTTTGTATCTCAAATGCTGCATCCTATCTGTCTTGTTCATTTTTTTTACAGCCCATTGTTTGTCCAGCCATACAGTAGAACAACAACAACAAAAAAAAATAAAAATAAAAAAAGGCCAACAGTGATTTTGCTGAGAATGAGTAGACACTCCATCTGTGGTTCCATCAGTACCTTTCTGTCTGTGACTTTCAGGATGTTTGTTTATACTCTAATAATTATATTCTATATAATAATAAAGTATTCTGTCTTATTTAACTCCAGTTTCTTCATAAGTAAGTAAATAAAATTATTTACAGGAAATTACAGTTTATTTACAATCAGTACTTTTCACAGTTTCATCAGTAAGAACATTTGAAATAAGTGTTGTGATTAATTAGATGTCTAGTGTAGTGTAGGTATTCGATAAATGTTTCTAAGTTTTTATTTTTGTATTGTAAGTAAGCAGGGTTAAATTTTGTCTTCTGGTCAAACTGAATGCCTACACCAAAACCTGCATTTTCCATAATAAAAGGTATTGTTCAGATGTATCTGCAATCACAAGCTTACCTGTGTGCTTATAAACCTAATATAAATCTTATGTTTTTATGCTTAACCTTAGGATACAATGCAAATACACTTGTAACTGTATTTCTAAACATATACAAAATACTGCATAAAAATTCAGGTTCTTTTGCATGTGCCGGTATGTATCAGGTTCTAGTTTGTTTTTATCTTGAATAACCACCCCGTTATTTTTGGTAAAATTCAACCTTTCACTGTGCTGTTGTTGACTTGGAAGCCTTTCTTTCAATACTGAATATATTATAGTTGACCCTCTCTCTGAATACTTAGCTTAGTAATTAAGTTACGCTTTTTTTCAGTTCAATGTAGCAGTATATTATTTTTCCTACTAAATTCTGTTATAAGTAAAAGCATCATAATTCTGTTGAAAATACTTTGTGTGTTTAGTTTTACTCTTTTTGCTCTTTAAAATGTTATCATAAGAATTTGATATGATGGTTTCCATTTGTGCCCAGAGCTGTTCCTGCACCACAGTGCTCTATACACAAATATTGATGGGAGCACAGCTGACATCATTACTTCTGCTCCAGGAGATCTCAGGACATAGGACCAAAGAGCAGACTGGGACAGGATTCTTTAGTTTTCTGTCTGCAGCCAGAGCTTATCCTGTGACACAGTAGTCAAACTGAAAAGGAAACTTCAGTTGAGACAATGTCTCCAACAGATTGTCTAATAGGCAAAAGATCATTGAGTTTTTCTTGACTGATGATTTACCATTGCAAGCGCCATCCCTGAACAGCTGGAATAAGAAATCAATCTGCACAAGATAGGAATTCTATTCCTTCATGATCGCGTCTTCAGTGCCTACCTCCAAGTTCATGTTTGATTTCCTGTCCTGACTACTATTCATAGTATACTGTAAGATATAAGGTGAAATAAACTTTTTTCTCTTCAAAAACAAACAAACAAACAACAACAAAACCCACAAATTGTTCCAATGTATTTCAATCAACAGTCTTACCACACTTGAATATTTTAAACAAATTTTCAATTCCTCCATTTTCTTCTGTAAATGTATTTCTGTGGTAGTAAAACTAACTATAATACTAAAAAAAATATTATTATTGTTTCCTATTCCTAATCATAGTACTTATGACTCTAATGTGAAGTGAAGGACAAGCAACTCAGTGACTCAGTGTAAGCCCATCCTAAGTGGTCTTGCCTAAATTGCGGATTTGGCTTTCTTCCCTTTATAATCTGACGTCTACTTCAATTGCATTTCACATAGAAGAGTGCATCTCTTACTACTCATGTTATGAGTTACTTTGTGTCAAGTGTGATAATTTTGATGAGTTAATTAATTGCAATAATATGTACACTATCTATATTTAATATTAAAATAGTTCTTTAAAATTTGTATGTAGTATTTTTATCAATTCTTCTAGATAATATAGTTTGATTCCATTTATCCTTATTCTCCCAGATCCCACCCCAACTCCCTACCTACCCAACTCAACATCTTGCTCTCTTCTCTCTCTCTCTCTCTCTCTCTCTCTCTCTCTCTCTCTCTCTCTCTCTCTCTCTCCCTCATTTTTTATCTTTTTTCCTTTTTTAAAAATTAATCTTTCCATTCATTTACATCTTAAATGATATCCCACTTTAAGGTTAACACTCCACAAAACCTCCATCCAATATTTGCCATTTCCTCCTTCCCCTTGGCCTCTATGAAGATGTTCCCCCACCTACCCACCCACACCTGCCCTACCCACCCACACCTGCCCTACCTGTGCTGGGGCATCAAACGTACAGAGGACCAACGGCCTCCCCTCCCACTGATGTCAGACAAAGCCATCCTTTGATACATATGTATCTGGAGCCAAGAATCCTTCCCTGTACACTCCTTGGTTGGTGGTCTAGTCCATGGGAGCACTGGGTGGTCTGACCAGCCTGTGTTGTTCTTCCATAGAGTTGCAATCTCCTTCTGCTTGCTCCTCCAGTCCTTCTGCCAGCTCCCTCACCAGGTTTCCTGAGTTCAGCCCTATTGTTGGCTCCAAGCATCCATATCTGCATTGATCAATTGCTGGCTGAACCTCCCAAAGAACAGCCACACCAGGTTCCTGTCAGCAAGTGCCTCTTGGCAACAATGTCAGGGCTTAGTGTCAGCAGACAGGATGGATCCCCAGATAGCCCTTCCTTCAGTCTCTGCTCCATTTTTTGGTCTCTGTTCTTCTTTTGGACAGGAACATTTCTGGGTTAAAACTTTGAGATGGGTGGGTGGCACCAACCTTCGACCAGGGGCCATGCTTATCTACTGGAGGTAGTCTCTACAGTATCTATCTCCCCTTTTCTGAGTATTTCAGCTAAGTCCTATTTAAAATTATGCATACAAGTTTTAAAATTATTTTTTTTCACATTTCCCCCTCTCTTTCTTCCTTGAACCCACTCAATGGCCCTCTCAACTTGATACCCTCTTTTTCTTTTTTTAACATTGTTGCATATACATGTTGTTTGTGTGCCCAAAACAATAAGCACAGCTTCCTGAGTCTGCTTTTGGTGGTGATACACACACGCACACACACTCATTGATACACACACACACACCCACACACATAATTTCAAGACTGAATACTCTATATTCGGCAACCAATAAGGCAGGTTATATCTGAAATAGTCTAACACTTTTCCCAGGAGTGATTAACTCTCAGCAGTTCTTTGTCTAGAATTTATTATGAAGTGTATTTCAGTACTTTAAAATCACTTTTTTCAGCTTTTAAAATATTAACTCATGTTGAAGTTACATAGGCTGGCATTTACTGATTAAATAAGCCAAATAAAATATTATAAACATCACATATATACATGTGTATATGTACATATACACATGTATACATATATACATATATATATACATGTATACATATGATATTTATAATATTTGTATAATATACACAAACATTACAATATTTGTATATACAAATATAATAGATGTATATATGTATATATATATATATATATATACATGTACATATATATTCCTCTCCCAACTCTAAATTGTAAAGAGGTTTATATATTAACATTTTATACCTCAAGTACTAGCCCTCTTTAAAAGTATAAACGTTCTGTTATGAATTATTTTCTTTCAAGTAAACTTTGAATCTGAAACCAAAGAGAATATCAAAATCAAAATGCATGATGATACTCTATATTGGCTTTCAGCAATTAACTACTCCTGTTCTGAGGGAATAGTTTTTGCAGAAAAATTAAACAAAAAGAAATAAATCAGTTTTAATATCAATGTTGATGGATTGTGTTAAATCCCAAATCTTTTCTAAGGGAAAAATGAAAAGCAGAAGTAAAACACATCTAGAATTATAAAATCTTTAAAATATGCATTACTCTACTCATATTGCCACTTATAAAGACTATTATTCAGTACTACAAATGTGTTTCATGCATGAGTACCTGAGAAAACCATCAATAAAACAGGATACTAGCAAGACAGTGTTTCATTTGGAATTGTAAGCTTGCCTAATATTTTTTTCTTGTAAAATTTTGTGTAGAATTGTAATGTAGTTTCATATTGAAAAGTACACAATAAATAATATATTTTTTAAAAAATAATAAACTGGCTGAATCTTTCAAAAAATCTAGAGGTATACATAGTATTAAGTAAACAAGTACTCTATTTTCCTACATGTCTCAAAACATTAAAATCTTGCACTTGTAATCTTATAAATGGTTATTTTAGTATTATATCTATTAAATAAAGTCAACATAATTATATAGCTTTTCTTTCCTTAATATTAGAATTTGTGTATATATTTCGAACTAAGTAAATGCTCACAAACCACAAATACTTCTATTATTACAAAAACTATAACAGTTCTGTATGGCATGCCACTGAATATTACACAGAAGTCACAAATGTGAGTCCAGTCTTAAAGTCTTCTGCCTTCCAATGTCTATTCTTAAAACATTTGGCCTTATTTTTTTATAACTTGATATTTCCAGGATGCTTATGACCATGTTGCTGCTCTGGATAAGGGTTAGGATAATTTGTGGAGCTGAAATTACAAGGCTCCACATTTTATATTTAGGGTGAAAGTCGATCCACTGACAATATTGAGATAAAATTATCTCTGCCAGCGCGACTAAAATGCCTTGGTTTTGTCTGGATCAAAAGGAACCATCATAGAACTACGAGAGGTCAAAGAGTCTCACCACCATCACTCAGACATTGTGAAATGTAACTCTACTCATCCTATCATACAGGATGGTATATTCTTTTGAGGAAATTGTCACAGTCACAATATATGACACAGCATTGTATAAAACACTAAAACATGTGTGAGAATTAAACTTTCAAGTCATGGATTCAAACATTTACGAACTTAGAAAGTTCTCATAACAGGAATTTAAAAGTACACCCAAACGCTCCAAGAAAAAAGAAGCAAGCACTTAAAAGCAGAGTAGAGTTCAGGAAATAATCAAAATCAGGGCAGAAAATAATCAGTTAGAAACAAAGAAAACAATACAAAGAATCAAGGAAACCAAGAACTGGTTCTTTGAGAAGATAAAAAAGATAGACAAACCCTTAGCCAAACTAACCAAAACACAGAGAGATAGTATCCAAATAAACAAAATAAGAAATGAAGAGAGACATAACAAGAGACACCAAAGAAATTCAAAGAATCAATAGGTCTTCAAACTACTGCATTAAAAAAAATTTAGAAAATTTTAATGAAATGGACAATTTTCTAGACACATAACAATTTATCAACATTAAATCAAGATCAGGTAAACTATACAAATATCCCTATAATAACATCTACAGAAACAGAAATACTCATTAAAATTCTCTGAAGCCCCCACTCAAAAAGTCCACAGCCAAATGATTTTAATTCAGAATTCTACCTGACTTTCAAATCTAATAAAAATACTCATCAATCTATACCACAAAGTAGAAAGAGAAAGAACACTGCCAAACACATTCTATAGAGCCATGGTCATCCTGATGCCTAAAACATACAACTACTCAACAAAGTAGAATGACAACTGATTTTCTACAGAAGTTTGTTTATTTGTACTTAGTATTGACTGATTTTTAACACAATTTTCTAATAAATTTCAAAATACAAGTTTTGAATTATCTATAGATATTATATAAGTAAACATTTCCAAATAATGAGATGCTGACTAAGAAACTTCAAAGGTATCTGCATCTATCTCAGTCAGCTGGTGCATAGAGCCTCTCGGGGAGGTGCTATGAAAGACCCTTGTATGCAAGCACAACATAGCACCATAATAGTGTGAGGAACTGGTGCCTGCCTATGCATCTCAACATAGGCCAGTCAATGTTAAGCCATTTCTTCAGGCTCTGCTCCATCTTTGTCTCTGCATTTCTTTTAGTTAGGACCAATTTTGGGTCAAATGTTTTGTAGGTAGACTGTTGTACTGGAGCCTCCACTGGGGATCCTGACTAGCTTGAAGGTGATCTCTTCAGATTCTACGTCCCAACTATTGGGCATTTCCGCTAAGGTTGCCTACATTGACTCCCAGGGAGCCTGCCTCACCCTGGGTCTCCTGGACTTCTTAGAGAATCCTTCAATTGCCACTCTAGACAGCGGGTTATTTCCACTCATTCTCCTGGCCCTCTGGGTCTTTTTCCTGTTTCCCTCCACACCTGATTCTGCCAGCCTATTCCCCTCAATCTCCTCTTTCCCACACAGGTCCCTCACTCCTTTTGCCTCCCATGGCTATTTCTTCTCGCTTCTAAGTGGGATTCAAGCATTCTTCCCCCCCAAGGTCTTTTTTTTTTTTAACTTTTTGGGTCTGTGGGGTGTATCACAGGTATTCTGAACTTTTGGCGAATATCTACTTACCAGTGAGTACATACAATACATGTCCTTTTGAGTCTGAGTTACATCATTTATGATGCTCTTTTCTATTTCCATCCATTAGCCTGTGAAATTCATGAGGTCATTGTTTTAAAAACTGACAAGTATTCAATTTTGTAATTGAATCACACTTTCTGTATCATTTTGTTGGTTGAGCAACATCTGGGTTGTTTCCAATTTCTGGCCCTAATGAATAAAGCTGCTATGAACATGGCAGAGCACATGTCCTTGAGGTATGGTGAACCATATTTTGCATATATGCCCAAGAGCAGTATAGGTGGCTCTTCAGGTAGAACTATTTTCAATTTTCTGAGAAACTTCCAAATTGTTTTTCCAAAGTGGATGTACAAGTTTTTGATCCCACATGCAAAGGAGGAGTGTTCCCCTTGCTCTACATCTTTGTCAGCATGTGCTGTCTCTTGAGTTTTTGATCTTAGCCACTATGATAGGTGTAAGATGGAACCTCAGAGTTGTTTTTATTTGCATTTCCCAGATGATTAAGGACTTTGAACATTTCTTTAAGTGCTTCTTGGCTATTCAAGATTCCTCTTTTAGGAATTCTCTGTTTAGTTCTGTATCCCAATCTTTAGTTGGCTATTTGTTATTTGTTTTTTTTTATTTTGAGTCTCAGTTAAGTTCTTTATGAATTTTAGATATTAGCACTCTGTCAGATGTAGGGTTGGTGAAGATCTTTTCTTTGAATTTAGTATTGACTGATTTTAGCAAAAATTTAATGAACTTAAGAGTATAAGTTTAGAATTATCTAAGGTATACTACACTATACCTTTGGAGTTTTATAGTCTCAACTTTTATATTTAGAAAATTTTCATTTATTCAATAAAATAAAGTTAATAACATTATAAAGCTCTGTTACAAACTTTGCATTTGATTAACATAGAAAAACAATACATATTCTTTCCTTATATAAATTAAGAATTTTATTCTAATTCACTAGTATTTAGTATTAGTAAATTAAGTTTATTATATTATTATTATCATTAGCATTACTAGAATACAACATTTAGATTAAATTTTCTTACTCTTTTTAGACAAGGCGTTGTCACTATATGTTCTAGGCTGACCTCAAACTTTTTATATTTTACCTTATTCCTAAGGCTAGAGGATATAGTCCCTAAACACCACATCATGTTTCACTATGGTCCAAGTTTAATCAAATCACTTTTTCCAGGGCTTAAATATGTAGTGTCTTTAACAATAATGTCTTGAGTGACAGAACATAGAGAAATTGAGCTAGTATTGAACTGGCGACTTTATCCCTATAGGCCAGTTTTCGTCGTGCTAGAAAGGACTTCCGTGCTATAGGAAGAGGAAAGGAACCATCAGTCTTGCCCAGCTGTGAACTGTGCAAGTTACAAAAATGATTGGTCTGGCCTGACATGCCCATAGCTCAACAGTGAAGCAAGTGCTTTGGGAGTAACCAGTAATCTGAATGGATTTATGTCTTACTCCATGAGAAGAAAATTAAATGGAGTGTCATGATACAATGGCTCTGTTTCAACAAACCTAACTAAATGATCATGAGGTTTTATATTTAGCATAGTTAAGGAGGAAAACAGAATTTTACTTAAATACTTACAAACATGAGGGGTTATAGTATTTTTGTAAACGCAAGTTCATCCCAGGTCAGTAAAGAACATGCTGAAATTTCTTTCTTACAAAATACTTATATATTGGATGCCTATTTCTTCTTTTCTAATAAAAGCATATTTAATTTTTCTTGGTGAAAAAAAACTGTAGTACATGGGCTGAGTTGGAAAAAGTTATACAATATACAATCAATATTTATCATGTATATTTTACATAATACTAATAAGGAATCAGAAAATAAAATTAAAAAAGCAATTAATATGAAAGAATCATTCACAAAAATGTCACAAAAATGTTGACGAATGTGCCCTCCCTCCAGCCTTGAGGGGCTAAATCAGACCTTGTCTGTGCCGCAGCTGGCTAGCCCACCTAGGGGGGAGTCTGCCAAGTCTGCAGCTTCCTGAAAGGAGCCACTACCTGCCGAGCTGCTGAGCTGCTGAGCCTGTTTTCCCGGAGGCTCTGGACAAAGCAACAAGATGCTGATAAGGCAATAAGATCCTGCCATAGTAGGGGATGGTCCCTCCCTTTATAAACTCAGACTCCTAAGTAAATGTTGGGTCTTGATCTGAAATTTTGTCTTGGTCTCATTCTTCTCTTGCCATCCTATCCGTTCAGCCCATCTTTCCTTTCAGGAACCCAGTTACCCATGGCCGCCACATTGCTGCCCTGAGAGCTATGAAACGCTATTATTTCAAGAAATCACATATACACAGATAGCCAACAGCACAGAAGACTCCACATAAGTAGTCTTCATAGAAAATATAAAACCACAAGACTCCATGGAACAACACTAGTAGATAAAAATAATAATAATAATAATAATAATAATAATAATAATAATAATAGATATAACTAGTTTTTATGAAGACATCAGGAACTTAGACCCTTAAATATAATGTTATTAGTTTTACAAAATAGTGAAAGTACTTTGTAGTGCAGTATGGGAGTTCCTACATAGATTAAATATTTACATAGTATTTCAGCAATTCTACTTCTATACAAGCAACAATAATGAAAATACATTTATGCCCAAAACTAGTATATTCAAGGTCAAAGTGAGTAAAAACACAACTTGTGGTGAGCTAATAAATAAACAAGGAAAATGTATAGTCATAACATGGAATTTTATTTTTCAAATAACATAAGTGAGGTGCTAGCATGTGCTACATTATAATAAATCTTAAAGACATTATATATAGATAAAGACCACAGAGTAGATGATTCAAGAGCTCAACAGGTTAATATGTGCCTATAATCCTACCTTGTGGAAGGCAGAGTAAATAAAAAAATCATGCTCAAAATTAATACAGGCTGCAAAGAAAAGTACACATTAGTCTGGGCTACATGGCAAGTCTGTATTTCAAAACCTCATATATAAATAAAGGCAAACATCAAGTGAGCCTATGGGTGCACAGAGGAGACAAACCTGACAAACGTGTAGGAATGGAAAGTTGCTGAGTGGTGACCTGCACTGTGAGATTTGGGATGAGACCAGAAGTGACTGGTAACAGCTGGGAGGTTTTTTTGTTTTTTGTTTTTGTTTTTTTTTGGGGGGGGGTGCATCTAGAAATATTTTAAATTGATTCGATGTTTTTTATATAAACTGAGTAAAACATGTTTGGAAAATGTAAACATGATAAAAAGAAACTTGAGATCATGTACACACAGATAATGTATAGATTACAGATTGAGTAAAGTAGTGTTCATAGGTTAGAATGGAGAGAGAGAGAGAGAGAGAGAGAGAGAGAGAGAGAGAGTAAAATGCCATTTAAAGAAAAAGGGGTTATGAATTTGAGAGAAAGGGTGTGTATGGGAGGGACTGCAGGAAGAATAGGGAAAGAGGAAATTATGTAATTATATGATATTTTCCAAAACTAAATAAAAAGTTGTTTAAAAAAATACAAAAAAAAATAAATCTAGCAACTGCTTAAAGTTAATCAGCTGTTTTTCTGAAAATGACAATTGAATGGCTAAAACAAAGAAAAAATGTATTAAATTATTATTTTAGCCATATATTTTATCCAGTTCAATGAAGTCCAAAT
>JADRCD010168880.1:0-18065 GCA_019843815.1 Montemys delectorum | reverse complement strand
GACATAAACCTAGCCAGCACAGGCAGTTATAGCCTGTGTCCAGGTGATATAAACCTAGCCAGCACAGGCAGCTATAGCCTGCGTCCAGGTGACATAAACCTAGCCAGCACAGGCAGCTATAGCCTGCGTCCAGGTGACATAAACCTAGCCAGCACAGGCAGTTTCTTGGTGCTCAAGCCTATCTGTATTCACATGCTTTCCCTCTCTCTTCTCTCGTCCCTTTCCCTCATCTCTAGGTTTTTTCTTTATTTATCTACCTCTAAGCTAGGCTGCACTTGAGTGCCTAGCCTCAGGATGAGGACACATGCAAATCAGGCTCTCGTCAGCACTTCGGACAGCTCCAGACCTCGCTGCCTCTCCCCCATCCTCCTTTCTCCTCCTCCCCCTCCTTCCTCTCCTGATGGATTTGCACGTTCGATTGTCATCCCTGTGGTGGGTGCCTGGCTTTTAGATGTTACAGAGTTGGAATTAGAATGAATTGGGAGATTCTTTGCTGATTCTTAGTGAAAGATTTCCCATTGTGGTGGGGAAGGAACAGAGGATCCAAGGACCGGATTTCCTGCACTTACACGTGTGTTGTTGCCAGAAGAGAAAAATATTTCAGGATGAATACAGATAGTCTAAGAGGTAAAAAAGAATCCTGATCTGAGGAGACTGGTGAGGTGGCCCAGACAGAAAAGACACCAGCCACCACTCTGGATGAGGAGGCCATACAGTGGAAGGGGAGAATGGACTCCTGAAAGTTGTTCTCTGACCGCCACATGTGTTCTCTGATCGCCACATGTGTTCTCTGGCACATAGATACATAAACAAATGTAAAAAAGGATTGTAGTTTGAACAGAAAACGGTCCTTCATTAGTAGCGTTTACACAATAGAGCAGGATAGAACATCAGTGCATGAGGATAGCCACATTTGTGCCAGAGTTCCCTGAACACAAAGTTAAAGGATACACCTAACACTTTTCTTCTGACATTTTTTATTGGATATTTTCTTTATTTCCATTTCAAATGTTTTCCCCTTTCCAGGTCTCCCCTTCGGAAACCCCCATCCCACCCATCCTCCCCCGACATTTAACATTTTTAAGTTATTATTTATGTGACTGGGCGTAGGTCAGGCTGGCCTAAAATTCACAGCAAGCTGCCTATCAAGTGGTGAAGTTACAATCCTGTGACTTCTTTGTTTTTTCAAAAATTTTGCTTTCCTTTTCTTTTCTTTCTTTGTCTTACTTTCTTTCTCTTTCTCCTCCTCCTCTTTTTTCTTCTTCCTCCTCTTTCTTCTTCTGCTTCTTCCTCCTCCTCCTCTTTCTCCTTCTTCTTCTCCTCCTTCTTCTTCTTTTTTTTTTTTTTTTTTTAAGACAGATTTCTTTGTGTAGCCTTGGCTGTCCTGGAACTCACTCTGTAGACCAGACTGGCCTCGAGCTCAGAAATCCGCCTGCCTCTGCCTCCCAAGTGCTGGGATTAAAGGCGTCCACCACCACCGTCCTGCGGCGGCTCTCCTCCTCCTCCTCCTCCTCCTCCTCTTCTTCTTCTTCTTCTTCTCCGCCCCCACCTCTTTTTGGAGACAAGATCCCACTGTGTAGCCCCTGCTGACCTGGTACTCACTGTATTACCCACTCAAGCCTTGGTCTCATGGCAGTTTGCTTTCTCCTTCCAAATGCTGGAATTAACAGACGTGTGCAACACACTTGACAATATCTTGTGCTTTCCTGACACAAGAAATCTACTGCTTCCATATGCTCAGAGGCATGAATGAGAAGTGTGACAGCAGGTGGTGTCAGTGGTCACTCTAGTGCCACTTGGGAGACATGCCTGTTGGGGACTGTCTTGATTTCCTTATTGGAAGACATTGGGAGGGAGGTCATGTCTCCCATTGGACGGTGTGAATGAATGGAGGGGAGAGGATACACCCTTGGCGCTCTCTGCTTTCTAATGTGGATGTGATAAGAACAGGAGGGGGCAGTTCTGGCTGCCTTTGGTTGCCTCTGTCACAGTAAATCAAAACAAGAAGAAGAAACTAAAACTAAAACTCTTTTCTTTTGTTTTTTAATTTAAAAAGTGTGTGTGTGCATGAATGTTCATGTGCCATGGTGCATTGTAGACTCAGAACAGCTTGAGGGAATTGAGTCTCTACCTTGGAGGCTATGTGTTTGAACTGAGGTTGTCAGACTTGGTGGCAAGCCCCTTTTCTCTAGGCCAGCTTACTGAGCCCTTTCTGCCCTCTCTATTTTAAATTAGTTGTTAGCATACAAAGTAATGGCTTTTGTTAAGACATTTTCCTACATAAAGTGTCGCTGTACTTTGTTTTTGTTTGTCTGTTTCCCCTGGTTCCCACCCTGTTGCTCCCCTCCCCACCGTGCCCCATGCCCCCCACACTGGTTCCCACCCTGTTGCCTTCCCCCGTGCCCCATACCCCTCAACACTGGTTCCCATCCTGTTGCCTTCCCCCGTGCCCCATGCCTCCCACACTGGTTCCCTTCCTTCTGTCAGTCTTCCCTCTGCTTTCTTGTCACATACATTCCATTGTCTCATTTTCTCCTCTTAAAGACTCTTCCTCTTTTCAATTCCCTTTCTAGTTTTGTGACACACACATTAATTTTAAAAGTTCTGCATATAAATAAAGGTGGTTCATCTGCCCGCCCTTCCTTCCTTCCTTCCTTCCTTCCTTCCTTCCTTCCTTCCTTCCTTCTCATGTCTACACATGTGTATATCTGTATATATACATACCTGAGGTTACAGGCTTTCCCTGGAGCTGTGGTTCAAGCAGTTGTAAGCTGCCTGATGTGGGCGCGGGGAATTGAACTTGGGTCTTCTGCAAGAACAATACATGTTCTTAACTACTGAGCCATCTCTCCAGCCCAGAAAGGTGCTCAACATAATCATTCCCAGGTGCATCCATTCTCCTGCCTATGCCATAATTTGATTTTTCTTTATGGATGACTAAAGCTCTATTGTGGACACATAGCACATCTTCTTTTTGTGTTCCTCTGTTAGTGAGCATCTAGATTGGTTCCTTCCATTTCCTGGCTGTGATGAGTAGTAGCAACACCCATGGCTGTGCAGCTCTATGCTGCTCTGACTTCAGACCACAGTGGCAGAGTGAGGTAGGGTAGTGTCCTGTAGTAGAACGGGCTGAGACAGAGTGTCAGGATTAACATGGAGGAAGCTGGAGGGACGCCTCAGCAGTTAAGAGTACTTCCTGGGAGCTGGAGAGATGGCTCAGCAGGTAAGAGCACTGACTGCTCTTCTGAAGGTCCTGAGTTCAAATCCCAGCAACCACATGGTGGCTCACAACCACACGTAATGAGATCTGACACCCTCTTCTGGAGCGTCTGAAGACAGCTACAGTGTACTTACATATAATAAATAAATAAATCTTTAAAAAAACAAAAAACAAAACAAACAAAAACCCAGCAGAGTTTAGCTTATTCATCAGCTTTACTCGGAGTAAAGGTCTAACTAAGGAGTTGCCTACCAAGCCAGATGGTGGTGGCACATGCCTTTCATCCAAGCACTCAGGAGGCAGAGGCAGGTGGATCCAGCCTGGTCTACAGAGTAGACCAGAACAGCCCAGAACAGCCAGGGCTACACAGAGAAACCCTGTCTCAAAACACCTCCCCCCCCCCCCCCCCCAAAACCCCAAAAGCTATTTACAGGAGCTCCAGAGAAGGCTCAGCAGTTGGGAACACTGTGCACAGCTACTGTTCTAGATGGTCTGACACTTTTCCTGGCCTCTTCGGCCACCTTGCACACATGAGGTACACAGATGGGCATGCAAGCAAAACACCCATGTACACAGGATGAAAAAAAAAAGAGTACTTCCTGTTCTTCTAGAGGACGGGGATTTGATTCCCAGCACCCATGTCAGGTAGCTCACAGCCACCGTGACTTCAGCACGGGGAATCCAGTGACCTCTTCTGGACTCCTGGCAGCTGCATTTGTGTGTACATACCCACAGACTAGCACTCGCATAGTTGAAAGCTAATGTCATAGACTCACAGACTGGCACTCACATAATTGAAAGCTAATGTCACAGACCCACAGACTGGCACTCACATAGCTGAAAGCTAATGTTTTGAGACAGAGTTTCACTGTGTAACACTGACTGTCCTGGTATTTGCTTACCTGTACCTCAAAAATAAATAGTTTTTGTTTTTTGTTTTTGTTTTTGTTTTTTTTAAAGCCTACAGCACCTGGTATTCCCAGGCGGTCTCCCATCCAAGTACTAACCAGGCCCGACCCTGTTTAATTTCCGAGATCAGACAAGATCGGGCATGTTCAGGGTGGTATGGCTGTAAATATTGTTTTTTTGTTTTTTGTTTTTTAAACCTACAGCACCCGGTATTCCCAGGCGGTCAAAATAAGTAGTTTTTAAAAAGATTATTATATGGAAGAAGTCAGTTTGCAGAAGAAGTCTGCAAGCTGCTCCTCACTTAGCCTTCATCTGACAAGCAAAGCATGCGTGCGCGCTCTCGAGCGCGCGCGCGCGCGCGCACACACACACACACACACACACACACACACGTCAGAGCCAGCTGACAAGGATGAGGCTGAAGTAGAGAGGGCGACTGAATGAGAACGAGAGGACCACCGCTCTGCTGGCAATGGCAATAAACTTTAATGCAATAAATCTTTTATAGTAAAACACAGTAAGACTAAAAATAGAACTTAACAACAATCATGTAGCACAATCTCTTAGCACTTTCTCATGGCAAAAGCATGCCCACTTCTTCATTAACTAACAGTAAATATTTTACCCCCATGTCCAGGTGCATGAGGTTTGTTTCTTTGATCCTTGCACGCACAGCTCTCAGTAGCCTTGAATTAACCTGGAGTTAGAGACAGGGCCAAAGGAGCTGAAGGGTTTGCAGCCCCTTAGGACAAACAACAATATGAACTAATTAGTACCCTCAGAGCTCCCAGGGACCCAACCACCAACCAAGGACTTTACATAGAGGGGACTGATTGTTTTGGCAGCATGTGTATAGTAGAGGATTGCTAAGTCGATCATCAATGGGAGGAGAGGCCCTTGGCCCTGTGAAGGTTCTGTGCCCAGTGTAGGGGAATGCCAGGGCCAATAAGTGGGAGAGGGTGGGTTGGCAAGCATTGGGGGGGACTGGGAAAGGAGAAATAATATGACATGTAAATAAAAAAAAACCTAATAAAAAAAAAAAAGAAAGGAAAAACAAGCTGGGCAGTGGTGCTGCATGCCTTTAATCCCAGCACTTGGGCTTGGGAGGCAGAGGCAGGCGGATTTCTGAGTTCAAGGCCAGCCTGGTCTATAGAGTGAGTTCCAGGACAGCCAGGGCTATACAGAGAAACCCTGTCTCGAAAAACCAAAAATAAATAAATAAATAAATAAATAAATGGAAAGAAAGGAAAAACAAGAAGGATATTATGGAAGAGAAAAGATAAGAGACTAGAAAAATGAAAAGAATAAAAAACCTAAAGTTATCAATAGTGAGAAAGTTCAAAGCCAGAATTAGATAAATTTAAGAGTAAAATATAAAGACAGGAGCACATTTTAAAATGCAGACAAGCCAGGTGCATACCTTTAATCCCAGAACCCGAGTTCCAGACCATCCAGGGCTGCACAGGGAGACTGTCTCAAACAAAACAGAACCTCTGGATGGTGGTGCAGGTGGTGCACATCTGGAATCTTGGAGCCTTTGGAAAGGAGAGGCAGGAGGATGAGGTTAGCTACCGTGTGAGTTCAAGGTTAGCCTGAGCTGTAAGAGATTCTACTCCAAGAAAGAAGGAAAGAAAGAAAAAAGGCCTTTGGAGAAGGCTGTCTGCTGCTGGGCCTGTCAGTCTGAGTTTGGGTCTGCACATGTAAAAAGAGAATCTATAGCAGCCAGTTGTACACACACACACACACACACACACACACACACACAGAGTGACACACATATCCCCCTAGAAAATAAATGTAAAGAATATTTTTATTGGATATTTTATGTATTTACATAAAATTTTTTTTTTATCCAAAATGAGAAGGCACCCACTCATCTTCAATCGGGGGCTCTCAGTGCTGCTTCCTCCTGAAGGAGCGTCCTTCTGTCAGCCTTGCTTTCCACCTGGAGGCTGACAGGACAGTGGCGTAGCCAGCACACAAGACGACCGTGGGTGCATGGCTAAAGACCGTGAGGATTTTCTAGCATTCTGGGCATTTCACATCCGTAAAGTAGGAACTGGGGCTCTGCACCAGGCACTTTTTCTTGTGTTTTCTCTTCTCCTCATCTGGAGAGGGATGAAGGAGACCCTTTGCTAGAGGCATGTTCTCGTAGGGAGGTTGTCACCACCAGAAAGGCCGTAAAAAAATATATATATATATTTTATATATCCAAAATGTGTTTATTGGGAAGGTTCCCACTCATCTTCAATCGGGGGCTCTCAGTGCTGCTTCCTCCTGAAGGAGCGTCCTTCTGTCAGCCTTGCTTTCCACCTGTAGGCTGACAGAGGACAGTGGAGCAGCCAACACACAAGACGACCGTTTGTGCATGGCTAAAGACCCTGGTGATTTTATAGCATCCTGGGCATTTCACATCCATAAAGTAGGAACTGGGGCTCTGCACCAGGCGCTTTTTCTTGTGTTTCCTCTTCTCCTCTTCTGGAGAGGGATGAAGGAGACCCTTTGCGAGAGGCATGTTCTCGTAGGGAGGTCGTCACCGCCGGAAAGGCCGTAAAAAATATTTTTAATTCTCTCTTCCATACAAACAAACAAAAAAGTGAGTAAAAGTTAAAGAAAAAAGCCAATGGAGCTCAAGAGATGGCTCAGTGGTTAAGAGTGCTGACTGCTCTTTCAGAGGGACTGAGTTCAATTCCCAGCAACCACATGGTGGCTCATAGCCATTTGGAATGGGATCCAATGCCCTCTTCTGATGTGTCTGAAGACAGTGACAGTGTACTTACATATTTGAAATAAATAAGTAAATCTAAAAAAAAAAAAAAGAAAGAAAAAGCAAAAAATCCAACAAATAATAAGTAATAATATGGTTAATAATAAAAACATAGAGACAATACAGAGCGACTGACGTCACCTGTGCATCAGGCAGTGTTCAGACTGTAGACGGTGACAGACGTCACCCATCCATCAGCTGCCCTGTGCTGCCATCAGGCTGTTGGTTGTTCTTTAGCCCTGTGACCTTCACCTGTTCCTAAGGCTTTAAAGTTGGGGAGCAAAGACATTGAATCTGAGCTGATGCATCTTACAGAGGTATTTCTACATATATTTTTAGATTATACAAATTATTGCCATATGGTCATGCATAGTTTGAATTTGCTTGGAATATGCTCAGCTTACATGTATCTGCCTACTGAGTTTCTGGATAGGAGTGTTTTTCTAAGACTGAACGTTTGTTTTCAGTTCTCTTGCCAAGTCTGCTGTCACAGGAAGACATTCAGAGCACAAGGTACACTGTGGCATTAGCAAGTCAAATTCAAACACACACATGCACTTGTATACACAAGTACACACCTGAACCTGTGTTCACAATACACATACAATCTTGGTATAAAAAGCCACTACTTTGCCCAACAATGATAAAAAAAAAATTCACTACCTCTTAAGTTCTAAACTGACTCATGAAGAAATAGAAAATCTAAATATACCTATGCTAAGCATTGAGTTTCATGAATAATCAAGGAACTTCCAGAAAAGAAAACACTAGAAACATATTATTTATTGATAAATTCTATAAATGCTTAAAGGAAAATCAACAGTATTTTAAGACTTTTGAAAAGAAAACAGAAGAGGAGAGAACATGTTTGTACTGGCTAGTTTTGTGTGTCAACTTGACACAGGCTGCAGTTATCACAGAGAAGGGAGCTTCAGTTGGGGAAGTGCCTCCATGAGACCCAGCTGTGGGGCATTTTCTCAGTTGGTCATCAAGGGGGTAGGGCCCCTTGTGGGTGGTGCCATCTCTGGGCTGGAAGTCTTGGGTTCAATAAGAGAGCAGGCTGAGCAAGCCAGGGGAAGCAAGCCAATAAGAAACATCTCTCCATGGCCTCTGCATCAGCTCCTGCTTCCTGACCTGCTTGAGTTACAGTCCTGACTTCCCCTGGTGATAAACAGCAATGTAGAAGTAAGCTAAATAAACCCTTTCCTCCCCAACTTGCTTCTTGGTCATGATGTTTGTGCAGGAATAGAAACCCTGACTAAGACAATGTTCTTACTCACTATATAAGGTTAATATTCAATATCATCAGTCAGACAAATCCAAAAGATAACTGCAGACTGACACCCATTCTGCATACAGATGCAGAAATCTTCTATACGAGCAAGACTAGGAGACTAAATCAAGCAGCCGACTAGGAGAACTGTATGCAGTGAGCAAATGAGATTTAGTCTGGTAAGTTAGTGGTGCATCAACCAATGTTATACACCATGTTAATAAAGGATACAGACCATGCATGATCACTGTATCAGTCACAGAAAAGACAGTTTTACAGAATCTAGTGCTTTTTCATAATGAAAACACTGGGATGGGCACTTCTTTGATTTGTAAAGGACATCTACAAAAAAAGAAAATGCGATATTCACAGGGATCCTGCAAGCTGCCTGGTTCAGAGGCACGATGGGAAGCTCTGCAGAAACGGGAAGGAGCACAGAAGGCAGGAGGGATCTGGTAATTGGTGGTGCCAAGAGTTGGCTGGCTCCTGTATCTGGCACTGCAGTGTGGGGCACGCATGCACGTCATTGCCTACAACACAACCCTGCAATGGCAGCTGCCTCCCTTTCCAGTCCTGCGAGTTTTACAGCACTAGCCCACAGCCAAGACTGAACCTCGGAGTTCATTTCTCTTTTGTAACCTTAGTGGGAAGTGACTTTCCATAGACGGGGACACGGCCAGGAAGCTGGTGATGGGACTTGGAATCACTCCTTCATGTTGGCCAACCTTCTGGTTGTAGCGGAAACTTTCATCAAACTGCAGTGTCCATTTTCTGTTTATGATCTAATGGCTAGTCAGGCTGCTACTGATTTTTTTTTGTGGTTGGCCTACTTCTACCTAGTGCTCAACATAAGACTCAGTACTTGGAGCCTGGCTGTTGATACACAATCCTCCATTCGGGCTTCATTGACACCAACCTGCAGGTAACTGTGACCAACTTACTGGCTATTTTATTTTATTTTTTTTTTAAAAAAATATGGAACGCTTCACAAGTTTGCTTGTCATCCTTGTGCAGGGGCCATGCTAATCTTCTCTGTATCGTTCCAATTTTAGTATATATGCTGCCGAAGCGAGCACGGCTATTTTATTTTTAAAGACAAGAGTCTCACTATGTGCTAGTTGGCCTGGAACTTATCATGTACTACATACAGCCTGACTTTGAACTTAGAGATCTATTTGCCTCTGCCTTTCAAGTGCCGAGATGGAAGGTGTGCCTCACCATGCCTTGCCATCTTACTGGCTGTTGAAATTGAGAGACACATTCTGGTTTTCTGTACGTAGCTCTACACACAAATGAACAACTGATAAGTGGTTGTGGTGATTGTGGCCATCTGGACAGTGGCCGTTGTTATAGGGGCCGAATGGCACAACATCACACCTTACAGCGCCTTAATCACCTGGGCTGTTTTCACCTTGATGGTCCTTGTGGTAATGGTAGTTCTCTCAGTCCACACTTCTGACTGTGCTTGTGAGGGCTGAGAACAGAATGGCTCTGGGCCTAGGTGGACCTGGGATTCCACAGCAAGTTTTTGGAAACCAGTCATTGTGCTTGGTTATGATCTGCTGGACTCTGACTTGTCTGTTACTGTAAGATGTATGCTTCCCCTCGTTTAAGGATTTGCTGCTTTCTGAGTCAAATCAGCCTGGAACCTCTCTATAGTCCGTGGTTTAGAAAGGAAGCTACAACAGGAAGGCGGTTGCCTACCAAAGAGTTCGATGAGCACATCCATGATGAACTTCATTGTAATCCATGCCCATTTTGAAAGTAGGAGTGGAGTTCTTGCAGTGGAAGGCAGAATGATTTCCAGAGTATCTGTCTAGACTGTGTGAACTAGACTTTAAAGATTTTGTGCCACTCTACAAGATGAAACCCACACCTGACACTGCTTGGGTGACCAAGAACCAGACACTAGATAGCCTAGAGACTTAGGGTAAAGCCAAATACTACTGATCTTAAAAAGAAAAAAAGTGCCGGGCAGTGGTGGCGCACGCCTTTAATCCCAGCACTTGGGAGGCAGAGGCAGGTGGATTTCTGAGTTCGAGGCCAGCCTGGTCTACAGAGTGAGTTCCAGGACAGCCAAGGCTACACAGAGAAACCCTGTCTTGAAAAAAAAAAGAAAAAGAAAAAGAAAAAAAGTGTGATAAAATGGCTCCTAATGATACTCTGCTATACTCATTGATCAGCGCCTTGCTTGGCCACCATCAGAGAAACTTCTTCCTGCAGCGGGTGGGGACAGATACAGAGACCCACAGCCAGCCAGACACACAGATAGGTGGGTGGGTAAGTGGATGGATGGATGGATGGATGGATGGATGGGTACATAGATTAAACAGAGAGAGGGAGAGGGAGGTAGACCTTGAAATACACAGCTCTTAATGGGATGTTTCCACCAAATCCCTTCCATGGAAGAGGTGGCAGAAGGATATAAAAGCCGGAGGAAGATACCAGGACAAGACCTTCTACACTAACCAAGCAAGGCTCCTATGAGTTATAGAGACTGAAGCAGCAAGCACAGGGTCCACACGGGTCTGCCCTAAACCCTTTGCATATGTATTACGGCTTCTTTCTTTCTCTCTCTCTCTCTTTTTTTTTAATGATTTATTTATTATGTATTTATTATAAGTACAGTGTAGCTACAGTGCCTCTTCAGATGCACCTGAAGAGGGCGACAGATCTCATTACAGGTGGTTGTGAGCCACCATGTGGTTGCTGGGATTTGAACTCAGGATCTTCAGAAGAGCAATCGGTGCTCTTACCCACTGAGCCATCTCACCAGCCCTAGCTTCTTCTTCTTCTTCTTTTTTTAAAGATTTATTTATTATATTATAAATAGGTACACTGTAGCTGTCTTCACATGCGTCAGATCTCGTTACGTGTGGTTGTAAGCCACCATGTGGTTGCTGGGAATTGAACTCAGGACCTTCGGAAGAGCAGTCGATGCTTTTACCCGCTGATCCATCTCACCAGCTCCAGCCCCAGCTTCTTTCAGTTTAGTATTTGTGGGACTGGAACAAGGGGATCTCTGATTCTTGTGTCTGCTCTTGGGGCTCTTTCCCTTATGTTGGTTTGTCTTGTCCAATTTTAATATGATGGTTTTTGTTTTGTTATATTTTGTTGTTATTTCCTAGAAGTTTTCTAACGGGAGACAGAAAGGGAGTGGGTCAGGATGGTAGAGGAGGGAAGAGAAACTATAATCGGGATTATATTGGATGAGAAAAGCATCCACTTTCAATAAAGGCAGGGTTGTGTAGTTGGGTATAAGCCAGAAAAAAGTCTGAGTTCACACCTTCATGGTGGCACTTGGAAGGTAAAGGCAAGGATAATCAAGAGTTCAAGTCCAGCCTCAGCTACTTAGCTTGAGGCCAGCCTGGGCTATTTAAGACCCTATCTCTATAAAAGAAAGGTTGCAATTCTGTCACTTCTGTAATTGGAGGCAAGGCAAATCCAACTGGAAAAGATTTTCCATATAGTATTTAAGCCCTGATTGCCCCACCCTATCAGTAGTCTCTTGTGTATGAGGCAAGGAGGCACTCACTGCTTCAGACCAGAGCTATGCAATGGGTTCCTTCTGCAACCTGGAGGTGGTGTAATAGGGTAAGTTCTGGGGAAATGTGGGAAAAATAAATGTCATGAAATCTCAGTAGAGAGGAGACAGCCATTCCTCACCTCTCATTTGAGAGCCTTTGTTTAATACAACGGCAGGAGATGGGCAAAGGAAGGCCACTGCCAGGGGGAGGTGTTAATGCTCAGGGAGCAAGCGGTGGGTGAAGGGGTGGCAGTGTCAGGTAGAGTTCTAGCTGAAAAGCTCTCAGTCATCCATCCAACCCAAGAACAGTGGCAGGGTGTGTGAAGGGGTCTGTGGGGTCCAGCAGAGAACATTACAGGAACCCAGGCAGGAAGCCCCTGGGCGGGGCAGGGGGCAGGGTTATTTTGGGAGGGGGGCTGTCTTTATCCTTTTCTCCTTCTTTCCTTCCTTAATTTGTTTATTCTTCTTCCTCCTTCTATCCTTCAGTTCACTCCAACCCCTGCTCCCCAGGGCCTTATGTGGGCTGGTCTCAAACTCATAATGGAACTGAGGCTGGCCATGAGCTGTAACCTCTGCCTCCAGCGTTAGACCTCTGATCTTCACCACATCGCATTGGTGTGTGTGTGTGTGGGGGGCCTTCAGCAGCTGCGCACTCAGTTCCATGTGCTTCTCATAAACACGTTCTCCAGCCAACAGAAATGGCTTTGTTCTCTGTCCTTGAAGTCCTTGGAAGTGAAACTCGACCCTTTGGTGTGAGGAACCAGGCATGTTAGATAACTCAAGGCCAGGAGAAAACTTCGAGGCTTCCACGTGTGGGCGAGTTGGTTGTATTTTAAGTGACCTTACCTGGGCCCCAGGCTGGTTTCAGGTCAGTTCAGGTCATGCTGGTTGAGTAAATTGAAACTGTGCTCCTGAGAACCAAGCACAGCCTCATCTCTTCCCTCATTATTCCTTCTCCAGGCTCTTGGAGACCAGGCCAAGGATGGAGGAGAGTAGAAGCAAGGTCTCTGCTGTGCTCTGTGTATCCATGCTTCCCACATGTGGAAGCCTTGCAGAGCTTGGTACCGTTGGGGGTTTGCTCCAACGTGCTTGCTCCATTCCTTCCTTGTTGTGGCTTCTCACATTTTATTGGTGGCTACAAAATGCTCAGAGTTTGGGAGGGAGTGCTTAGTGATTTATAGTGTTGCTCACTTACATTCTTTCTCTTTTTTAATGTTTGAGACAGGATTTTGTATACCCTGAGCTGGCACTGAACTCCCTATCTTCCTGCCCCGCCTTCTGGCTGCTGAGGTTACAGGTGTGTACCACCTGTCCAGTGAGCACATACATTTATTTGATTTTTAAAATATTTATTTTATTTTACATGCATGAGCATTTTGTCTCTCTGTGTGTGTATGGACATGTAAGCACCTGATGCTGGAGAAGGCAAGAAGAGGGGTTTAGATCCCCTGAAATTCAAGTTAAGGATGGTTGTGAGCCACGTGCTGGTAACTGAGCCCAAGTCCCTTGCAAGAGCAACGAGCCATCTCTCTGTCCCACATAAATTTATTTTAAAGAGATTAATTAGAATGCTTATTCCTCTGCTAGGAGATTGTGGTTAATGACTTGGAGCTTTTAAAGCATTTCCTGGAGATGTGGGCGGTCTGGGCCGGATTCAGAGGCTTAGCTTTGAGTTTCTTCATTAAGAACAGCTAGTAAGCACTCTCCAAACTCAGGGGTTTGAATTCTCTCTCAGTTGCAGGCAGATTCTCCAACCATGAGAGTTGACTCAGGAGCTTGTTCTCTGCACCCGTCGTGAGGCGGTATAGTTTTAGACCCGCACTCCTCCCTAGCTGTGTGGGCTGGAGCAAGTCACTTAGCTCTTTGTGGAATTGAGATAGTATCAAATTTGCAGTAGAATTGCATTATAGGGGGTTGGTCTGGTGCTACAATGTATTCAAATGCTAAATACTGTACCCCAAGACCTGGTTACCCCAAGATGAGTGAATTCTCACATACACTAGCTTTTGTTGTGCAGACCTTGTGCTGCCCTTCCCCAGGTGCAACATGGCCACTGATATTTCGGGGATCACCACAGGGAAGCAGACAAACCAGACCAGAGGGTCGCGACTGCTCTGCTCTAGTGCTCGTAAGCTCATTGTAAATCTAAAGCTTTCTGGGTTTTTTATCTGGAAACAATGTGGTCTGAAGTGGGGTAGAAACCCCTAATAGATAGTTAAAGACAACAAGACGGTCTAGCGACCCCAGAATAATAATTACCACAACAAAACATAATTGAGGGCTTGTGTGGGCAAGTACCCAGCCCTAGATCTGTCCCTCATTTGTATGTAGTCAGCTCAGGCTCTGAAAATGGTTTGAACAATTTTTGTAAAACAAGGAAATTATATATAAAAAACCTCTATAGTTTAGAAATAATTCACATGAGCAACTAACCCAGTAATGGAGGCATTAAAGTTTGGGGCCGATTCTGGCTGGTGGGGGCCAGGGTTCTTTTGGAGTCAGGATCGGAACAGGATTTTCTGAAGATTTAAAGTACAGATGAGTGCCACTTATGAAGTACAAAGACACAGGACACAGAGAGCAGGCAAGCTCTTGGCTGGAATTGAGCCTGGGGCTGTTTTGGGGGCAAGGAATTTAGGATTTTCCTGGAGTTACCCATTGAGCCCAGAGAAAAGGCTTGGGTGGCCAGAGTCTTTGTGCAGTTGGTGAGTGTACCACTAGGGGGCAGTATCAACCAACAACTTGTTCCTTGCCCAATTTAGGTTTTGAGCCAAGAGCTTAGTTTATGGATTTCTTTGAATAGAGGTTGCAGTGACATCAGTAGCAAGAACAATGTGGTCTGAGTGGTGTTGATGTGTATTACTAAAGTTTTTTTTTTAATCTACTTATTTGTTTTTTAACTTTTGAGATCTCACCATGTACTCAGGAGTTGACATGTATTACTCAAGTTTTTTTTTTAAAAAAATCTACTTATTTTTTTTTTTTTTAATTTTTGAGATCTCACCGTGTAGCACTTGATTGACCTACAACTTGCCACATTGACCAGATACCATTGAACTCAGAGATCTGCCTGCTTCTGTGTCTTGAGTGCTGGGATTAAAATATTGATGTGTTTGTATGTGTCTGTCTGGTGTGTGTGTGTGTGTGTGTGTGTGTGTGTGTCTGCGTGTATGTGTTTGTGTGTGCGTGCATGTGTGTGTGTTTTCATGTCTGTGAGTGTGGGAACACACCTGCCCTGGCACACATGTAGAGATCGGGAACAACTTTGGATGCTGGTCTTTGTATCCCACCTTATTTGAAATAGGGTCTTGTATTCCCTGGGGCATACACCAGGGCAGGTGGTCCACAGGCTTTTGGGTATTCTCCTGTCCATCTTGCTGTAGAAATGCTAGGATGCACTGTAGGGCACATGGGACCTTGTTAGCAGACAGGTATGAGAAGGGGTTAGGTTGAGTGAGCTCAAACCCAGGAATTATAGGATTGAGAACAGCAGGAGTGGAGCCATTCCCCTCTGCCTCGACCTGCTCTGGGACAGCAACCACAAGACCCCACTGAGGACCATGGTAACCAGTTATGTGGCATAAAAAACGTGCATACTCCATGCTAGTGAGGTATCTAGATAAGCCCCAGAGGGTTCAGCCCATGAGCTTCCCTTCCTGTGCACTCCTTCCCTGGGAGCAAAAGGTCTTCAATCCCTGGTTCACCCTGAATGAAGTGTGTGTACATATATCCACCATCAAATAAGCCAATGCGAGCAAGCAAAGATCCATCCTGTCTTCATTAAGGATCGATGTGGGGAAGGCCTTCTTCATCTTAAAGGGCCTCACTCGCCTAAACCCTCGAAGAAGCCCATCTCTCCCTATTTTGGAGCTCACTTGGAATCAGACTGGTTCTGCCCTCCCTGGGCTCTGCCTTCCCCTTCCTACCCAGGGCATGGATGCCCTGAGGGGAAGCATGGCCCAGGGCATGGATGCCCTGAGGGGAAGCATGGCCCAAGGACCCTGTTCCCCGACTCCCAGCAGTATGCCAGTGGCGTCCAGGTACACTGGAGACTGGGAACCACAGCATTGGTCCCAGATCCCACAGCAGACTGCCATTCTGGGGACTTGCCTCCCCTGAGCTACATGCCAGCTGTGCCAGGCACCACCCTAGCGGCAAGGCAGGACGAAGTTCAGCAATGTGCAGACTGGCTTTACAATGGGTTCTGGGTATCCACCCACGAGGCCATCTCCCCATCTTGGAAGATGTTCCCCCCCACCCCCAGACAAGGTTTCTCTGTATAGCCCTGGCTGTTCTGGAACTCACTCTGTAGACAAGGCTGGCCTCAAACTCAGAAATCTGCCTCCTCTGCCTTCCAAGTGCTGGGATTAAAGGCGTGCGCCACCACTGCCTGGCTTGGAAGATGTTTTTTTAAAAAAAGTACTTACGAACTTATTTCTTTAATTTTCATTTCTTTAATGTCTCTTTAATTAAACAACCAAGGAGTGAGGCAGGCATTATTATTTTCATTGAACAAATAATTTATCACTGGGTCTCTAATTATTCAACTCTACCACCCAGGTAGGGTGACTGATGTGATTTGCCTTAAGCTGGCTGCTGGTTAATGTAACACAATGTAACAACTGGTAAAGTGGAACACAGTGGAAGGAACATGGGCCTTGGTATTGGCTGACTTGGACATCATACAGCTCAGCTACTTGAACCTACTCGGCCCCAGCAGTGACTATACACCACCTGAGCCACGGGTAAACGCCCCTCCCACCAGTGAGTGGCTGGTTACCATCCAGGGCTAGGCAGAGAAATGCTCACCTCTCCCCTCTTTCTGTAGGAGTAGCCAAGCAGATCATGAGTCGGAGAGCCCAGCAGTTGGTGCCAGCCTCTGGGACAGGGGGCAAGGAAGCAGATGGGAGGGGAGTGCCTGGGCATCCTGCCACAGCTACACCTTTAGTTAATATTTATTCTTTCTTCTTTTCCTGGAGACTGAGGGACCCAATGATAGATAGTGAAGAAAACCCCAGGGGCTAGGAGAAGCTGGTTCCTATCAGAGGTGACTGAGGCAGGCCTTTACAGCAGGCAGTACCCCCACAAGGTCCCGTGCAGGTCTTTTGTGTGGTGGTTAGAGACAGACACTATTTATCTGCTCTGTAGAGTTGTCTCCTAGGAGTGTAGGAGGGTGTGGCTGGGTAATGGGTGCAGAATAGTCTTATCTCTCTGCACAAAGACTTTCCCTTGAGGAGACCCCTGGGTCTCTCCTGGGCGTGGCACCCCTTTTCATTAAAACTGCCTTGTGTTTCTAAAACCCATTTTGTTAGTGTTTTCATTCCCAGAGGAGGCTTGTAAATTGAGCTCCACCTTCCTCAGCACAGGCCAGCCAGAATTTCTGCCAACTCATTGCTCTTCCTCTCATCTCAGGGCTGTGAGCTGTTAATGAACGAGATGATTTCTGGACCCTAGAGCAGTTGAATTTAGATTGTAGCTCCTCTGCCCCAGAGCATAGCCACTGCTGGCTCTACGAATGTGTGTTTGGACCGTTGTGCTGACTCTCGTGGAGACTGTAGGTGAAGGACTATTTGTTCAAGCAGGGCCACAGCATTTCCTGACCTGAGTAGTCTGGTTGTAGGCGCTTTCCCTACTTGGGCTTTTTCTTTATCCCTCCAAAGACAGAACTTACCAGGCATCATTTTCTGATTCCTGAGGACTGTTTATTTCAGATTCTTGGTTATTATACTTTTTAAAAGCAGGATGTCATTTTACCATCTGTCCTGACCTGTAATTGACTGCATATCCCACTGTGACCGCAAACTCATACCAATCCCCCTGCTTTAGCTTCTCGAATGTTGAGACTGTTGAGCTACCGAGACTTGAGTCACTGCAGCATTCCCCACCTGCAGTGATGTGACTGCCATCTCTGTCAGGCTTGTCATGACACTGGGGCTCAGAAATGCCAGCCTTCTGTTTTCTGGCCAGAACTTCCTGCCTTTAGCTTGCCTACTTCCCCAATAGCCAAGCCTGCTCTCAACTGGCTGCCTGCGTCTCTCTTTGAAAATAAATGGGCTTGGGCTTACAGATGGCTCAGTTGGTAAAATGCTTGCACAGGATCTGAGTGAGTTCAATCTCCAGAACCTGTTTAAAAATTTTGGGTGTGATGGTGTGCCATGTAATCCAAGCATTGGAGAGGCAGAGACAGGAAGATCTCTGGGGCTGTCTAGTCTAACTGATGAGCTCCCAGCCAGGAAAGACTCAGTCTCAAAGGAGGCAGATGGCATTCCTGAGGCTGACACCCAAGGTTGTCTTCCAGCCTCCACATGTATGTGCACGTGCATACACATACACATGTGCCTTCATTCGAAAACATGCATATATATATATA
>JADRCD010168878.1:0-12887 GCA_019843815.1 Montemys delectorum | reverse complement strand
AAGACAGTAATATATATATATATATATATATATATATATATATATATATATATGCCTAGAGAGCTGCTGATGTTCAATCTATGTTAGAATCTCAAAGTTATAACACCAGGAAATGAGTGCCTCATCAGCAAGGTGGATGAACTTGCCAGTGAGGATGAGGGCAAGCAGACAAAAAGCAAGAGCTTTCTTATCCCATGTCACTTTATGTGGTCTGCATCAGAAGCTGTGGCGTGATCTAGCGTAGGTCTTCCCACCTCACATGATCCAATCAAGGAAAATCCCACATAAGCATGCCCAGCCACTTGGAATTTAGTTGAGTCCAGACATGGTGACATTGACAACCAAGATTAGCTCAGCCACTGGTGGGTATTTGAACATGATAAAAGGGCCACTCTGCCACCTGAGGCTGAGTGGTGCCAGCCAGGAGGCCCAGGCAGGGTACATGGCACGGCAGAGCAGAATGGTTCCTTGTGTGACTTTTACCTTCTGTAATTTCTTTTTATTGTGACTCTCTCTCTATATATAATAGAGCCTAAAATTTAGAAGGGTGCTGAGGGGGAGCTTGGCTCAACCCCTACCCCATGTGGAAATCTGTATAGCATCTGCAGTAGATGGGCATCCTTTGCAGCACTGCCTTCGTTATACATTCGTTTACTTAGTAATTAGTTTATAGACCATTATTAAACTGCTCTTTCAAGTTCCAGGGAAACAGCTGCCTTTACTCTGTAGGCATGTTTGTGTGCATGTATGTGAGTATATAGCGCACCATCCAACAGAGGTTGGGGCCGTGGACTGTCCACTAGTGGTTCCAACTATGAATGGGGCAGGATGGGAAAGGAGCAACAACTCAGGCGAGCATACTGATATGATTAAGGCCAGAGAAGGGAGAGAAGGTTATGGTTAGAAGAATTCCCGTGGCTTGAGAAGAGTCTTCCTAGCCTTTAGTGTTATTTCAGTATAATGGCAATGAGAGTCTGTCTGTACAAGAAAGCCACATGCAAAACAATTCTAGAAGTAACCCAAACCAAACACATATAACCAATGGACATCTAGGGTCCTGGGTTATATAGTCTCTTCCTTTTACTACTCTTCCTGTATTACAGTGTGAGTACCTTCCATATCATGTGTAAATGTAACTTTTATTCTCTTGATGTAATTACTGCCTCTGTCTGCTAACCTAGGCCTAGTCCTGGAAGCTTCTAGACTCCATATAATCTAATCTAAGCCCAGAATCTTTTCAGCCTCTGAGACTTACTGCTGAATAACCTTACCCTTTCTTTTTCTTTCTGTACTCTAGTTGGCTGGTTAACTAAACTATTCTGGATCAAAGTTCCTCTCCATAAAAACTGATTCAATCTGTCATCTTCCTCCTCCTCCTCCTCCTCCTCCTCCTCCTCCTCCTCTCTCTCTCTCTCTCTCTCTCTCTCTCTCTCTCTCTCTCTTTCTCTCTCTCTCTCTCCTCTCTGCTTTGCTCTCTTATATGGCTTCCTTTTCCTCTCTGTTCTTGTGAGACTTGGGCATATCCTACTCTGTCAAATCTTTCTCTGATTCATCACTTTGTCTTCCATTCAATTAGACATCACTTTCAAACATGGCTGCTTCCTTCCACAAACTAACTCTACCTTCATTGTTTGGGATTAAAGGTGAGTAATAAGGACATGTCTGCATTACAGCCAGAGAAATTAAAAGTGTGTGCAAAGGGATGAGCAGTACCACAACTATAAACCATTTTTTTTCAAGCAAATGACACAATCCCAGGGTTCACCTGTGATCAAATACCCTGCTATAGTCATGCCCTGATTTCACCTTATGTTCTGTGTATAGTTGTGCATTGTTTAGCCAGATCCTTCCTCCTCCCTCTTGCCACCTGCCTCCTCCTGTCAATCTGGCATGAGTACTTCCTAATCGGTCTAGATTTTTGTCCTGCCCAAAACATTTCTCCCAGTACATTTGGATGGGATGATACAATTACGGTATATGTTCTGGGAGTCATCATGGTGGGGCTGCACTGACATTATCTTCAACTATCTGTATATAATGTGTTAATGACACTCTATGAAGCCACAAACTCTCACCCAACCAGGCCTCTCTCAGTAAGCACAGACATTTGTATTTCATGCAAGTGAGGATAGGTCTAAACCAGCAGTTTTCTACCTAAGACCATCAGAAAATATAGATATTTACATTATGACTCACAACAGTAGCAAAATTACAGTTAGGAAGTAGCAACAAGAATAATCTTATTGTTGGGGGTTATCAAAATATGAGGAACTGTATTAAAGGGCCTTGACATTAGGAGGGTCAAGAACTACTGAGCTAAATAGTCCTTTTACATCAGCTTTGGCTGCTAACTCTGGCTCTACTGACTTACTACAGTCAAGACCAAGGACCAGTAATGGACCAGGATGGCCAATAGCAGAACTGCTAGCCTCATCTTCTGTGACAAATGTTTCAGACTACAAGGTGGATCAGGGGTTTCATCCTGGGAGCCAGTTCTATTTACAAGCCATCTTTTCCAGCCCATCAGCTCTCTGCAGACTCTGACACAGCTAAGCTGCAGTGATGCAGAGCTGATGTCCTTGGAGAGCCACAGTAGGTCCTGGAGGTGGAAAACAAACACATGCGATGGGATTCTGGAGAAATCTCCATGACTGCATTGAGAAAGACAGTCAAGAAATTCTGATGTTTATAGAACCAGAATCTGTCAGATTAGACGTTTATTAAAGCTGGTCATTCTTCTCTGTGACACATGTACATAGACACATGTTTGCATGTGTTGGCACGTGTATGTGCATATGGAAGCCTGAGTCTTCCTTATTGACTCTCTACTTTATTCATAGAACAAAGCTCTCAGTTAAACCTGGAGCTTCCCAAGTAGTGCTAGATTAGTTAGCCAGCTTGCCTCGGGTCACCTTGATCCACCTTCCCAATGCTGGAGTTAGAAGGGCTAGCTGTGCCTACCCAGCATTTTTATGGGTGCTAGGGATTTAAACACTGGTCCTGGTCCTCATGCTTGAGTGACCAGGGTTTATCCACTGAGCCAGCCAGCCATCTTCCCATTCCCCCAGTACTCCTTCCTCCCTCCCTCCCTTCCTTCCTTCCTTCCTCCCTCCCTCCCTCCCTCCCTTCCTCCCTTCCTTCCTTCCTTGATAGTAATAACCTATTCTCTGTGCTCAGACACTCTCATTGTCCTCCTCCTGGCTTGCCATCCATACCCACTGCTGCTTTCATAGGGATGAAAGGGGATCCTTAGATGTCAGACAAGGTGTTTTCCAATGGAGGAATACTCTTCTTCCCTCCCTGGTGACACTCCTGTAACAGGATTAAGTGATGCATGTGCTCTGGATTTCCTGATGGGACAAGACTTTCCAGGGTAATTTTTAAGGCAGAAGGTATGGATGTAGAGAAATCAGGACGAGAAGGAAAGATGAAATTGGACACAGGTGTGACTGTGTAATTCACTGCTTTTATCACTTACTGTCTCCTACTAACAGACTTCATCTCCTCACTGTGGAGATGTCTCCTGACACAGGTCTAGCCCATTACCGTGACCTTTGCCGTGACATGGCTGTTGGCCAGTCCTGGGTATGAGACCCACAGTCAATCACACCCTGCTGTGAGATTAATTCAAAGCTTTGGAAAGAAGTTCTTCTTTCCTGTTGGATTTGTGAAACAAGAAGTTTCTGTCAGTCTTGCGGCGTTCGATGTGGACAAGGGAAGCAGAACCAGGACATGATGAATAAAGATGAGAAGGACCAGATGCATGCTGCAGGTACCCGTTATGAGCCCGGGCCTCCTCCATTGCTCCTAGGTTAAAAAGGATGCAGTGTCTTAGCATCCTCTTCAACAACAGGAGCTGGTTAGGCTACTGTTTCCAGTGAATCTCTGATAGGTTCTGACACTCATGGCCAAAACACCCTGCCTACTGCCCTTTCTCATGCCAGTTTAATTTGTTAACAAGAAAGAGATGTCCCTCTAAGGAATTTAGGAAATAAATAACAAAAGGACTCTCAGGAAGAGTCAGTCCTGCAGGCAACAGAGGAGGTCTCCTGCCACAACGGTTTTGATTGCAGAAGGGAGAGGGAATTATGACCTTGTTTTTGTTTAGTCTGTTTTTGAAACTGGATCTCACGCTGTAGTTCAGGCTGAGCTTGGACTTGCAGCCATCTTCCAGCCTCAGTCATCTGAGTGTTGGGACTCTAGGCATGAGGCAACACGCCCTAGCATGGACACTCATTCTCTTATTGTAGGTTGATGTAACCTGGAAAGCACTGCCTCCATCCTCATGAATCCACACAACTCTCTTATCCAAAATGGCTCATGGATGGACTCTAAGTATCTTCCCCCAAGGTGCAGGCCATCAGGAACTGAACCATGGAGGTCACTTGAGCTTGCCGTACTTCCTACCTCACCACCCATCCAGTGTTAATGGCCAGTGAAGTGTAGAGGAGCAAGAAGAATCAAAAGTAACATCAAGATTTGAGGTTTGAGAGCCAGGTATTTAATGAAAAATTATTAAGGAGTAAGTAAGACATGTAGGAGGGATGAACTCACATTTGTACATGTTATACAGACAACAGATGCAGAATTCCGACCATGCATTCGTATTATTTTGGGAGGTACTTGGAAACATTCTAGAATCCAGAGCAGAGAGCAAGAGTAGGCCATAAGAATGGATGGCATAGACACGCATATTGAATTGTAACCACAAGGACTGAATAACCTTCCCGCACAAAACGATTACTCTTAGACTTCTAAGCCCATCATGACAAACGACCATGGGCTGAATGGTACAAAGCAATAGCAACCCAATCTCATACTTCATGAGGCTAGACATCCAAATTAAGGTAAGAGGAGCTCCCTGCAAAGGCTATGAAGATGGTTTTGCCCTTGTCCTTTCTGGCTTTTATGAGCTGTGGACCATCTTTAGCACTCTGTGGCTTTCAACTGTATCCCCCACAACTGCTTTCATAGCCCATGTACCTGTCTTTTTGTCGTCTACTCTCCTTTTACAAAAACATCAATCACCTTGGATTTAGGGCCCACCGTGACACACTTAAGGCTTTTTTTTTTACTAATTGTATTCGCCAAGACTCCTATTACAAGTAAGGTCATGTTCTGAGGTTCTGGGGAGACATGTAGGGGTGGTGAGGCACTACTCAATCCAGGAGAATGGGCACCAGCAATGGAAGAGCTAAAGACAACATGATAGGAAGCCTTGACATTCTACAGGCTAGCAGAAAAGACAAGAGAGAGTGAGAGGAAAAGTGAGAAAGACAGACTAATGGGGGCTGGAGAGGGATGATCAGGAACAGACCCTCACCAGGACCTGCTGTGAAAGCAGGTACTAACCACATACAGGTCACAACATGTGTCCATCAAATGGTCCTGGTAACCTTAGCAAGTACCCATCTATGATGTATCTGTATCCATGGCCGCCTATGACATATATATGTCTGTATGTCCAGGACACAAAGGGGGCAACCCAGAACATAGATCTTTCAGTCCCATAGTTGGACATTCTCAGGGACACAGATGGGGCATGCATGTTAGGGACTGGCTGTGGTTCCCAATCCCCTGTTTCCTCCATCAGAGTATCCAGGCACAGCTGCACACCCGGCTGGAAAAATGAGTTGAAGTCTGGAATGGGTGGGCTCTGTGGGATCCCGGTCTAGGTTCCAGGGAAGGCCTTCTCCAAGGAGTTTAGTGTTAACACTACTCTTTCAGATGATATTCAATGCAACACAATCTTAGACAATCTTCAGTAAAACAGCTGGTATGCGTATACTTTATTTGAGGAGAACAGAGGCCATATAGGTAGCTTAGAGAGTGGGAAGGAGTTTTCAGGGTGAATGCAAACCATTGGCTGGAGTGTATTGTTCAGGGTAGGAAGATGGCAGGACTGAGGCTTAGTGAGTTGGGGAGTAATTGTGCAGGAGACCTTCAGGGACACGGGTGTGGCTCTGACTCTGGCTTCTATTTCCCTCACCATGATTTCGCCACATCGGGAAGTTCTTAGGATGCAGATTCGTGATTTTAGTCCAAAGTGCAGTTTTCAGGATCTATCCCCTCAGTCCTTAGCCACCTGACATCATGGAACAACGAAAGTATTGGAGATTAAAGTGTCCCTCAAACTCCCTGAAAGGCCCTCTGACCCTCCTTATCTGCCAAAGCACTCTAGGACTCGATATTTAAATGAATCCAATTTCAAAAGCGCACCCACCTCTACTGGATGCGATAGTTATCTTGCTCTGCCTTGGGGGCTCTTATCTTCAAAGCATTCAGCACGAGGCATGAGTCTTGATTTTTTTTTTTCCCCTCAAAAAGAAATCATGAGGAAATCTGCCTCCACACAGACCTTTGGCTGTGTGATTTCATTATTCATGGTTGGCATCCCTCTTCTGGCTTTTGATCTGTAGTTTACAGAATGTGTCGCATAAGGAGGTTCTCTTTTTCCATAAACTGATCTCTTTACCCTCTCAGCCTGGAATAACTTTCCATTTATTCTTCAGATAAAGCACTGATGTTGTGAGCAGGCATACATTAAATCCATCATGACACAAATGTAGCCCTGGACTCCTCAGGCCCCAGTAAACAACCAGTTCCTCAGGTGAGTGTTGATGGTGAGCAAGGAGGGGGCGGGGCTGACTGTGGAATTTTCCACAGCCATCAGCGCTGGAGACAGAATTCTTCTGAGACCAATTTTCAGACTCTATCAGCAGTATCTCCTTCTATTCTTAACTTGCTGACGTAGTTAGATAAATAATCTCAGGCCTGGATCATGAATGAGTGCTTTAAAATACTCACCAAGGAAACCATTCAACTGTCAGTCTTCAGCAGCTTTCTGCCTCTCTCCTGATAAAGCTGAGGATCATGAGCCTGGCTGCTGAGGGCCTGCTTTTTCCTTTCCAGTTTGCATTACTTCAGGCTCCCTGTCCCCGAAGCTTTTCATTTCTCAGCTGCAGCACTTCTCTTCTGCTACCTCCTCGGCGGCGTTACAGATTCTAAGCTGTCTGCTCACCAGCTCACATCCTCCTCGCCTTCCTTGACATCCTCGGTGGCCATTTTCTCTTCACAAACTATGTACTGCTCCCCTACGACCCACTCGAAAGCCCCAAGCGAGTACGGGATCCTTCTGTGCTTGCAAAGGACTACTATTTTCAAGGAGAATACTTGAATATAAGAAAGACTACAAGAAAGACCCGTCTACTATGATTCGGTTTAGGACTATGCCCCAAGGGACATATATTGAAGCTTTGGTTCCTACCTGGTGACACTGTTGAGAGGTTATTGGATCGCCAGGGTACTCTATTGAAATGGGCTATTGGGTAAAGGTAGATGAAGGCATTTAGACACTGAGGGTTGCGGCTTTCAAGGGCCCTTTGTCTCTTACGGTCTGTTTCCTAGACTCTGTGAAGAGCTCCTCTGCTCCACCATTCATTCCCCACCCTGAAGTTCTTCTCTGTTTGAGACCCATAGCAATGCAGCGAATCAGCAATGGCTCAAACCAAGAGCCAAAATAAACCTTTTTTTTCCCCATGAGGTTGACTTTCTTGGGTGCTCTGTCACAGCCCTGGGAAAATGATGAATATCTATCAAGTGAAGATAGGATGAATGTGTAGCCACGGCCAGCACCATCAGTGTCTCAAGGGGATGGAGGAGGAGCCATGACCTGAAGACACTCATCCTCTAGGACTCATTGCCAAGCCCATAAACTACCTTTTCTCTGGGTACTTGCTTGCATGTGACTTCATGCGTACGTGCTTGTGTCTTATGGTCTTTATGACAGTTATTTGATAGAGACATAGGTCCTTATTTCTAGAGAGCAAATGCTCCCAAGAACGGAACACACACTATCTATTTCATCTTTGAGCCCACGAATGAGCTTGGTTATATACTCAAAGGAGATATTTGATAAAGTACACTGAGTTAACTTATTGGTTAAATTGTGCAAATTATTTTAAGGTATTTTTGTAGGTAGTCCTGAGAAACATGGCAATCTTCATCACATTTCCAATAGTGTCTGTAGAAAGCATAACTTCCAGTGTTGCTGCTAATAATGTAATTGCAAAGGCGTTTATCTAAATCTATGTAAGGCTATGATGCTTCTGACCCCATAAAAATGATTCCATTCAGTTCAACTCAGCAAGTGTTAATTAAGTGCCTGTGATGTCCAAGGCTCCTAGTGTGTCAACACTGAACTCCACTTCAATGGAATAATTTAAGATTGAAAAAAAAATCAAATCTTTCAACAAGTTTAGACTCTTAGGTCTGACATTGTCACTGACAAAGCAATGCTTTCATTGTTATACCACAGCACGCATAGGTATGATGGATCTGTGTTAAATGCCTTGGGGGAGCAGTATTAGATAAGAGACTAGGAGTGCCCTTTCTCACACCGAAGGAGCTCAGGAGCATAGGGACCTGACCGACCTCAGGAGACTTGGGTTTAGTGTCCCAACTCTGATCTGTCACGACAGCAGGGACATGAGTTAGCAGCTCACCCACAGCCCTGGACCTCAACTTACTGTCTGCACAGTGAGGGTGTTAGACTGGGTGATGATAACATAGTATTTGGTATTAGAATCTTGTTTCAGAGTGTCCTCCCCACTGACTGGGGCTGTGTAACACAGAGGTGCCAGACCAGTTCTCCATCTCAGTACTTCTACAGAGCTCCATCACTTGGGGGGCCCAAGCACACTATTTTGGATCTCAAGTGGATATTGCCCTTGCATTTCCAACTGGACCAGTGACTTGGGACTTGGCAGATTGGGACTGCACAGACTCCAGGAAATCCTTAAGTAATGATTATTCAGTTTTGTAGAAACAAAAGTTCTCAATGCTAGGATCTTTATTTGCACACATTTGACTTGAAGAAATATTTATATTTAAAAATCTAAGCAACTGTCTCTAGAAAACCAGGTAACTGCGGGAGAGGAATCCCCTTTCAGGGAAGTGGCGATCTGATCATTGAGCGACACTGTCCCAGGCACCTGAAAAATCCATTTAGCAATGATTGAAGCCCAACGTTGTTTACCCAGCAAGTGCTTGGAAGCTTGTGGCTCAAGGTGTCCCCTGTGGCCAAGCAGAGCTTCCCCTGCTCAGCTCTCCCCATTGACCCACTGAAGGACAAGCCCCTCCTTAGAAGCCATTCCAGCCCACTCCCGGAACCCACCTGCCCCACCCATACCCCACCCATACCCCAATCCCCGAAAGTCAACCAAGTGTTTGTTTTACCCTCCACTGAAGAAGTAATACAAACTACGACAAGGCTGGGCCTGTCTGTGGGGGACTTGCCAAAGGACTAGCTGGAATCCATCCCCTTGGTTGCCCACCAGCTCCAGACAGCATCCCACCCCACCACCTGTGGTAGAACGATTTTCCATTGTTCGAGGGAGGAGTGTGGCTGTACAGGCTCATCCTGTCTGTAGCCTGCACCAAAGCCTGCACTTCTGAGTGATTGATTTTCCATCTGGACTCCAGCAGCGCTGAAGTCTATATAGCTAGTGACACACTCCTAGCTGCACGTACAGCCATGAAAGGGAAGGCACCTTTCATAAAACTCACACTTGTCGAAGTGAATGAGAGGAAGCACACCAGACTCATTAACATGAACCTAATCCTGTTGATCTGAGGAAGAACAAGGAGGGAACTGGTTCCTTGCTTAGCCTGCTTGGCACTTAAGACTCTGTTCTTCAGAGAAATGCTGTCAGCTTATGGTCCTCCCCGCAAAATCACCGTCCCCGGGCACACCTTACGCATCAAGAAAGAAGCTGTTGCTAGAAGCTTCAAAACCTTTCTGGGGCATTTCATTTCCATCAAATTTGGGGGATCTTGATGCCATCCTACAAGTTAAACAGGATTTACTAAATCTTGGTTTTCTCTGATAATACAGTTGCCTCAAAATCATAGTCAATTTTGTATCTTGACTTTCAGTCAATTCCTATATTCGGTGTATTATTAAGTTTGGTCCTTTGAAAGGAAAGCAGGATGTTGTGAGATTTCGGGAGCAGGATGGGGTGAGGAAAGTAACATCTTTGTGTTACTTTCACACATCCTTCAAGATAATCAGTTTAAAAGGGGGTAAGTTTTTGTGGTGGTTTAAAAGGGGCTAAGTTTAAAAGGTTTGAATGAGATAGCCCCTGCAGTCTTGGGTATTTAAACACTTGGTCCCAACTTATAGCACTGTTTCAGAAGTTTAAGAGGTATTGTCTTGGAGGAAGTATTTCACCAAAGAAGGATTTTGACAGTTTAAAGATTCACACCATTCCTAGTTCACTCTCTCTGCTTCGTGCTTGTGATCCAAGATGTGAGCACTCAGTTTCCTGCTCCAGATACCAGGCTTCTGGACCATGATGGACTCATTCCCAGGGAACCATATTCCCCAAATACCATCCCTTCTCTATGTGGCCTTGGCTATGGCATTTTACCATAGCAATAGAGAAGTAAATAATACAGTTTTATTTTGGTCCATGGTTTCAGAGATTTCCACCCATATGACCTCAGCCTGTTTCTTGGGGGGGGGGGGGGGGTGGTTAAGTATACTACATCATAACGGAAGCAGGAAGTGGAGAAGGCAAAGAGATAGGAAGGACAAGCCAGGGTCTCTATATCTCCTCCAACTGATATAACTTCTCAGACATTGAACTATCAATGTGTTTGGAATCAAACAAAGAGTAATCTTTGTGTCACACAAAGGAACATATGGACAGAGTCAAAGTGGCTGAGCAAAGCAATTTCTTTTTTGCAAATGGATGCACCAGAATAGGAGCATAGCTAGGAAGCAGGTGGGCACAGGAAGTTCACTTGGTTCTATTTTAATGCAGATGTCTTTTCCCTACTAGTTAGGGTCTGACTTCATAATCTTTCATGATTGGCTGGTTCTAGAAGAATCACCATAAAGCAGTGGTTCTCAACCCTTTGGGGGCCACATACCAGCGATATCCTGTTTTATCAAATATTTACATTATGATTCATAACAGTAGCAAAATTACAGTTCTGAAGTAGCAACAAAATAATTTTATGGTTGAGGGGTCACCACACCATGAGGAACTGTGTTAAAGGGTCACAGCATTAGGAAGGTTGAGAACCACTGCTTGAAGGAATGAGGGAAGAGGTAGACATTCCCGTCCACTAAATTCACAGAGTGAAGCAAGGTCTTGGTGCAAAAATACATTTTTCTTAGGCAGAGGAGATTGAAGTGTTTGTATGAAGGTTTTACAGAGTGGGGGAGCTTTATGGAATGTTGTCCCTTGGAGGTAAGTTACCATGGATAGAAAATTTTTCTCAACTGCAGAAATGCTTCAGGAAAATCTCTCTCCTTCCTTGATGGGTCTTCTCTGTCCCACGTTTGTCTGTTATGGTCAGAGCTTGCAAAAAGTGACCCTCACAACTCATTCTAAAACTTTCCAGCATGTTCCCTGATGCTACAGCCTTAGGAGGCATGGGATCTCAACAGGGGGAAGCATGACAAGCAAGGTTCTCAGTCTCTTGCTCAAATAAATCCATCCTGCAGATGTTACCAACATACAAACCTATAATAATATTTAGGTCTTCTTAGATCTTTTCTTTCATTTTTGATCCAGGGCCTCACTGTATAGTCCAGGCTAGTCTCAAGTTCAAGCCCCTCTGCCTCCTAAGTTCATGATCTTTTAACAGATGAACCTTTACTGCCCTCTGCCTCAACGCCTGGGCTCACAGTTCTTATTGTCTGTGCTGTTCTGTTTGCCACAACTAAATTCAAAAGAATGATACAGAAACTTCAAAGGGAATAGATGGTTTATTCTGGAGCCAAATTTGAGGGACCATGGCCGAGGAACACAGCTAGGTCTCCTCAGGTCCCATATTCCAATGTGGAAGCACTTTCATGGAGTTTTTATAGTAACAGAACAAAGAAAGTTGTAAATCAAAACGTTTTTAAAAATACATTAGTGGAGGTCCCTGATCCACTTGGACTTGAGCTGGCTTTGTACAAGGAGAAAGGAATGGATTGATTTGCATTTTTCTACATGTTAACCACCAGTTGAGCCAGCACCATCTGTTGAAAATGCTGTCTTTTTTCCATTGTATGGTTTTAGCTCCTTTGTCAAAGATCAAGTGACCATAGGTGCATGGGTTCATTTCTGGGTCCTCAATTCTGTTCCATTGATCTACCTGCCTGTCACTGTACCAATACCATGCAGTTTTTTATCACAATTGCTTTGTAGTACAGCTTAAGGTCGGGGATTGTGATTCCACCAGAGGTTTCTTTATTGTTGAGAATAGTTTTGGCTATCCTGGGTCTTTTGTTGTTCCAGATGAATTTGCAAATTGCTCTTTCTAAGTCTGTGAAGAATTGAGTTGGAATTTTGATGGGGATTGCATTGAATCTGTAGATTGCCTTAGGTAAGATGGCCATTTTTACTATATTAATCCTGCCAATCCATGAGCATGGGAGATCTTTCCATTTTCTGAGATCTTCTTCAATTTCCTTCTTCAGAGACTTGAAGTTCTTGTCAAACAGATCTTTTACTTGCTTAGTTAGAGTTACACCAAGGTATTTTATATTATTTGTAACTATTGTGAAGGGTGTTGTTTCCCTAATTTCTTTCTCTGCCTGTTTATCCTTTGTGTAGAGGAAGGCCTCTGATTTGCTTGAGTTAATTTTATATCCAGCTACTTTGCTGAAGTTGTTTATCAGGTTTAGGAGCTCTCTGGTGGAGTTTTTGGGGTCATTTAAGTAAACTATCATATCATCAGCAAATAGTGATAATTTGACTTCTTCCTTTCCAATTCGTATCCCTTTGATCTCCTCTTGTTGCCTAATTGCTCTGGCTAGAACTTCAAGTACAATATTGAATAGGTAGGGAGAGAGTGGGCAGCCTTGTCTAGTCCCTGATTTTAGTGGG